>JBBDGP010004935.1:0-58869 GCA_037952835.1 Lithobates septentrionalis
GGCCTTTGTAACTGGATTTTCCCTGTGTCGTCCCCTCTTAAGACTATTACTTCTTGTGCAATGTGGGCTACCCGACTCTAAGTTTCCCCATTCAGTGCTTCCAAGTTGAATAAAAAGGATCCCTCTGAAAGATTCCTCTGTTTGACTAAAAAAAATTATCTGATTATAAATCCTAAAGTTAAAATCCTGTCCCGCCTGTCTATCTTGACTCCATACAGAACAATCTCTCAGTCTTTGGAAGTTACTGTAAGTTGTTGGTCATACTGTGTTCCGTAGCAACACAGCATGCTACTCTACTCGCTCCTGCTCTTGCTTCTTTACGTTGCACTGACCTTTCTTTCTTGATCAAAGTTCTGTGTTCCCCGGTCACAGAAAGTCGATGCTTCAGTCTACTTCATCCGCTTTACTCCTACTTCCTCCACGCACACCCGGCACATCCCCGCATGGGGATGTCCGGCACGGTCCCCAGCACTACATGCTGTCTTCCCTGTACTCAGGACCTCCATCCTGGACCTCCCTTAAGGGATTTCTGGCGACTCTCCTCCTCCAGGGCCCCAGGCCCTTGGCCACCTGGAACTCCAGGCCCTGAACTCCTCCTCACCTCCCTCTTTGGCCCAACCTCCCATTCCAGAAAAAGATCCTGCAAGTGGAGGAGGTATCTATGAGCCCAAGCGTAGGTGGCCACACCCCCCCGCTACACTGGCACTCCAAAATGGGAAAAAGTTGGCGCTTTACATCAACTGGGAAGAAATCCATTAGGCTAATTGCACGCCTTGATATAGCAAGAGAAACAGCAATGTTAAAATATTGTGACTAAATGTAGTCCATAATGTCTGTGAGTGTGCACTTGAAGGCAGCTTCCGTAGAGTGTAAGAAGCAGAACTGTGTAATGGAGGAGAAAGCACAAGAAAGCGCCACTCTAAGTGCAGTATAGGGTACAATTTATTATAACACAGGATGTGTAGTACTCACAAAAATATATGACAGGTAAGCATTACACCAAAGTAAGCCGTCCAGGGGGAATCGGTAGGAGAGTCCAACGGGTTGTCCAGCCGTGAGTCCGTCAGAGGCAAAGACGTGGGAACCGTGGAGCGGGTTGCGCCGGTGGATGCCGATGATTTCTGGTCCTCAGAAGCCCGGGATGCCGATCGATGACTCACTTCCGGTCGGACGAGTAGCTCAGTAGCAGGCGACGCGTTTGCGGAGCACGCGCTCCTTCTTTTGGCCTGACGGGGCCATAGTGGTTGAGGGCTTTATAGATTTCACTACCAAGGCTCCTGGGTCTTGAAAACCATGGCGTTATGGAGCTCAGAGTGAAGTGTATATGGTGAGAGGACAGGGGAATGTAAAAAACATCACTAAAAAACAGGATCTGTTGATTAGGAGCATTAACATGTATGCATGTATATATAAGGGAAAGAGGATAATTGCAACCAGTTGTAACATAAGCATGTAGCCGACTGCAGGCAGCTGTGAATATTGCTGTGGGACTACAAGTACTGGGGCAGTATTTAGGAGAAAGGTAGAGCTGAATTGGGTGTAATGGTACAATAAATGAAGATTTATATATTTATATGTTTATTATAAAAATTAAATATAAAGATGGAAGTATGGTTTAGGTTATGAGAATAAAGGGATGAAGAATGAGATAAAAAATAAAATAATTGAAAATAAAGGGTTATTATGTAGTAGAATTGATAAAATAGAGAAAAGGGAGAATGGTATGAAGAAGTATTAAAAAAATAATTAAAAAAAATGATGAACAAGGGGATTGCAAGCCAAGGATGGTACACAGAATGCGCTATTGGACGGCCATTGGGGGGGGGGGGGGGGGGGGGGGCGGGGGAAGGAGGGGGAAGAACAAAAATACATTGAGCAGGATGGAATGAGGATGGGAATGGGAAATGCAAATAAAAATTGAAAGATACAAAATGTATATAAAAAATAATAAATAATAGAGGATAAAAATGAAAAATATATAAAATCATCAAACCAACATTTTCCTACAGAAAAGCAAGGAACATTAAAAATGTCATAGCTCCTAGTAAATACCAGCCCCTTGTTCATCATTTTTTAATCATTTTTTTAATACTTCTTCATACCATTCTCCCTTTTCTCTATTTTATCAATTCTACTACTTAATAACCCTTTATTTTCAATTATTAGATTTTTTATCTAATTTTTCATCTCATTTTTCATCCCTTGATTCTCACAACCTAAACCATACTTCCATCTTTATATTTAATTTTTATAATAAACATATAAATATATAAATCTTTATTTATTGTACCATTATACCCAATTCAGCTCTACCTTTCTCCTAAATACTGCCCCAGTACTTGTAGTCCCACAGCAATATTCACAGCTGCCTCCAGTTGGCTACATGCTTATGTTACAACTGGTTGCAATTATCCTCTTTCCCTTATATATACATACATATTAATGCTCTTAATCACCAGATCCTGTTTTTTAGCAATGTTTTTTACATTCCCCTTTCCTCTCACCATATACCCTGTTTCCCCGAAAATAAGACCTAGCGTGATTGTCAGTGATGGCTGCAATATTAGCCCTACCCCCCAAATAAGCCCTAGTAGGTCTTATTTTCAGGGTAGGGCTTATTTTCGGGGAAACAGGGAAGGCCTTTTTTTGGGGGTAGGGCTTATATTTCAGCCATCACTGACAATCACGCTAGGTCTTATTTTCGGGGAAACAGGGTACACTTCACTCTGAGCTCTGTCCTGCTATAACGCCATGGTTTTCAAGACCCAGGAGCCTTGCTAGTGAAATCTATAAAGCCCTCAACCACTATGGCCCCCGTCAGGCCTGAAGAAGGAGCACATGCTCCGCAAATGCGTCGCCTGCTACTGAACTACTCGTCTGACTGGAAGTGAGTCATCGATCGGCATCCCGGGCTTCTGAGGACCAGGAATCGTCGGCATCCACCGGCGCAACCCGCTCCACGGTTCCCACATCTTTGCCTCTGACAGACTCACGGCTGGACATCCCGTTGGACTCTCCTATGGATTCCCCCTGGACGGCTTACTTTGGTGTAATGCTTACCTGTCACATATTTTTTGTGAGTACTACACATCCTGTGTTATAATAAATTGTACCCTATACTGCACTTAGAGTGGCGCTTTCTTGTGCACTTTCTTGTGCTTTCTCCTCCATTACACTGGCACTCCTACTCCCAAAATCAAAACAACCAGGCCTGCCTGAGATCTCAGGCCTGGCAAAATTTACCTGCATTTGCATATTGTCACTAAATACTTTTCAATCACCTACCTTCAGGTAGTGACCGTTACACTCATCCCCCACTTAAATCACAACTGTCCCCAGTTGTAGGGGAATAAAATTTGAATATCCCCCTTGTTTAAGGAGGAAGGGCATCTAATTTTTAGTAGTTGGAATGGGGAAAAGGAAACAAATTGTAAAAGATAACATGCATAATTAATGTAACACAATAACACATAACACAAATCCTGTACAATTACACAACCTAACTGCAGGTCCCTACAGCTAACATTCCATACAAGCAGAACCAGAGCATTGCTCCCGAAAGAGGAATACTCTGCTTACTGCAGGCCTTTATCTGTAAGATAAACAGCCTTCCCATTTCTGGTTTACCTAAGAGAAGACATAAACAATCTCTTATTTAAAGACTAACTAAACATAACACTTTCACCAAACAGAGGGGGTTATCATTCTCTGTCTGGCAACTGAACAATCACGCAGATTTTTTTTTCTTATATATATGGCATGTGGTTCCCTGCTAGCACTATCACCCCCTCAAAAGGAATCTTAAAGACCTCCTGCATAGTGCAGCCTAAACAGACACACCAAGAACAAGACACATGCGCCCGTAGGCAATAAACTTTCTGTTTGGCTCCTAAACAGGAGTCCTTTTATAAGTACTTGTGACAAAGGGATTTGAGCAGAGAGAGTACATTCTACTGTCCATGACCCTGTCCATGTCAGGAACCCTGAATGGCAGTCTTCTGCTAAACAGTCATCGGGGAAAAACCCACCCTAACCCAGCTGCCCTCCCGCAGTCAAGCATGGGTAAGACCTTTCACATCTGTGGCTATTCAACTGTAGTCCTGCTTACAGATAATAACGTGGGTGCCGCAATCTCCTCTGACGGTCCCCTTCCCCTCTCACAGAAATAGAATAACTTTGGGTATGCTGTCCTGCTTTCATTACAAGTACCCTATCTTTATAAATAGCCCTCCCGAGCTTCCATTCCCTGCGGATGTCCTGAAAACGGACCCAGACCTCACTCTCCGGTGTCCGCTTCGGCTTTGGGACTTGCAAGTAGTTCCACACCAAATCATCCTCCCACTGCTCCCAGGAGTCCTCTATTATCTTCATGATATGGTCTGGAACTTATGGGCACTCTAAATCCCACTCCTGTGCAACTCTCTTCTGTACATTGCGCTGAAACCTTGAGAGCCGTGTTAGTTCCTTGGGCCTTCCCCGCCTCGGCAGAACACAGGAGTCTGTGGCTTTGTTGACCCATCTATTGTGTAATGACACCCCTCCAGACAAAATGCTTGGGGAACTGAAAGAATGTCTATGGGGTTGGATAGGGGTAGTTGCTGAGCATAATGACTCCTCCAGCACCGCTGCTGTAGATCCCGGGGATGAGGACTTTATCAAATCACACAACTCTTCCTCACTTGACGAATCTTCCCCAGGAGAGAACCATTCAAACAAGTTCTCCATGGAGCCATACTGTTCTAGTATCTGAGGGGACCCCCAATCCACAGCCCAGCCCTTGCTCACCCTGTCCGGCTAACCCGAGGTATCCCCCTCCTGTAACTGTGGCTCCTTCCGGACTGGCACAGCAAAGGACTTAGTAATGGCCGGCTCTTCAGGGTTATCTTCCAGAGCTTGCCCACTAGCAGTGACAACCTCTGGGTCCTTGGCTAGGCCAGAGGAATCCCAGCGTTACCTTCAGACTTTCCTTCTGAGAGCTCCGTGGTGGACGATCCAGAGACATCTCCTTCACCTCAGGGGTGGGCGACACGCGATCCTCTCCAGCCTTCCAGATCATCTGCGTCACACAAAGTCCGGTTGTCGGGTGGATGGAGTAATATTGCGTCTCTCACTGTACTGATCCCATCTGGGTCAGTGGATCTCCACAATGGCCGCACCGGGCCCAGGCACAAACTCCGACAGTGGGCTGGTAACATCCTGGGCATAAACATGCACAGCCTTTCCACCCAGTGATCACTCCTAAGGCCAGTCCTCCAGTAAGCTCTGAATGGATGCTGGTGTCCACCAGCACCCGATCCTGCTGTTCAGATCACTACTGCATGGCATTTTCTCCTCTGGGGCGTGGCTCCACCCCCCACTTGTTGGTTCAGCGTGCGAGGAACTGTAGCTATACATTTTTAGTGTGGCAGGCACTGATTAATTGCAGGCTGGCAACACAGAAAAATGCCTCCCTTGTGCCTCCCTTGTGATGCCCCACTGTAAGAGACCGACTCCCTGCAGTCCCCGTCTGTGACACCCCCCTGTGTCCATGTTTCCAAGGGCAACAGCGGCATCCACAAATTCACTCCACATTCTCAACTGTGTCAGCAGGATAATTTGCAAACAGTGAGTGGTGTTCACATTGTACACACGCCAAACACCTGTAACTTAAAAGCGCAATGCCGTTGTGGTTGTCACGTATGACAGCACATAATTACAGTCACTGAATGCTGGATTTGCTACTTTAGTGAGTGTCCAATGATGCAACTGGTTGCAGGCCGCGCCACTCCTGGGGGTTACCATGGGCAGCTACACTTGGCAACAAGTGCGGTTTGGTCACCATGGGCATGGCCAGCAGTGAAGGCAAATCTCGGTGGGACCTCCATGTTGCGCGGTACCCCCGTAAGGGCTGCTGGTTTGAGCAATTTGCCAATCACCCTGCTTCTGACTTCCCATCACCAATGATAAATCACCAAACAGTCAATAATTCCATTTGTTCTTGCTTTTACTTAAGGGGTAAACTGGTTTATCAATGAGAAGGATATGAGATGATGAAATGTCCCAATGTATTTCGCTGTGTAGGGTATCATCCATGGCCGTGGCCTTTGTAACTGGATTTTCCCTGTGTCGTCCCCTCTTAAGACTATTACTTCTTGTGCAATGTGGGCTACCGGACTCTAAGTTTCCCCATTCAGTGCTTCCAAGTTGAATAAAAAGGATCCCTCTGAAAGATTCCTCTGTTTGACTAAAACAAATTCTCTGATTATAAATCCTAAAGTTAAAATCCTGTCCCGCCTGTCTATCTTGACTCCATACAGAACAATCTCTCAGTCTTTGGAAGTTACTGTAAGTTGTTGGTCATACTGTGTTCCGTAGCAACACAGCATGCTACTCTACTCACTCCTGCTCTTGCTTCTTTACATTGCACTGACCTTTCTTTCTTGATCAAAGTTCTGTGTTCCCCGGTCACAGAAAGTCGATGCTTTGGTCTACTTCATCTGCTTTACTCCTACTTCCTCCACGCACACCCGCAACATCCCCGCATGGGGATATCTGGCACGGTCCCCAGCGCTACATGCTGTCTTCTCTGTACTCAGGACCTCCACCCTGGACCTCCCTTAAGGGCTTTCCGGTGACTTTCCTGCTCCAGGGTCCCAGGCCCTCGGCCACCTGGAACTCCAGGCCCCGAACTCCTCCTCACCTCCCCCTTTGGCTTGAACTCTCTCTCACTCCTGTCCCAGGAAGCATGTGACCCTTCTTATATCAGAGACCTCCCCCTGTCTATGCAGGCTAATGATAGGTCAGAACGCTCACATGAGCTGCCTGCCACTCAGGCCTCAAGCCCAACCTCCCCTTCCAGAAAAAGATCCTACTGCAAGCGGAAGAGGTATCTATGACCCCAAGCATAGTTGGCCACACCCCCCACTACACTGGCACTCCTACTCCCAAAATGAAAACAACCAGGCCTGCCCGAAATCTCAGGCCTGGCAAAATTTACCTGCATCTCCATTCTGTCACTAAATGCTTTTCAATCACGTACCTTCAAGTAGTGACCGCTACACATTGAAAAGAAGCGCTACTTTACAGGCAGATTAAGGACCAGGCATGATATTTAAAGGAATATTTCATTTTTATTGTTTCACTTTAAGCATTATTAAAATCACTGCTCCTGAAAAAAATATAGTTTTAAAAACGTCTTTTTTTTGCATTGAGCAAAGCATGCAGAGCGCACATGCCGGAAATGTTATGGTCACACTGACACGTTTATACACACACAACATACAATTTTTGTCACTTTCTAATTTTTTTTTCTCCCTTCACCATTGTTTTTTCCCTGACACACATTGGTGTGTCGCCACCTATCACCACTATATTTAATACATGTTTACCATCTTCACTGTCCAATCCCACACATCCTTCTCACTTTGCACCTACTTTTGTTATACAACATCACCCCTTTCATCATAAAATAATTATCATTACATTACTTTACTCCTTATAAGACACTTGTTTCTATGTAACAAACTCGTGCATTGATAAGAATATCTATAGTGGATGCACATCTTGATATGAACACTAATTAGACATTTATTAGTGTCAGAAGTTCAATCATTTCTGATTCCCATTTGCTGCAAGTGCCGCTTTTCCCTTTCCTTGCCCTGGGGGGTGTCTCACAGTGTGGTTTCTTGTAAGCCTTTTGGGCCGTATTCCAGGACAGCCAGGACAGCCATGGAGTCCACTGAATTATCCAACGGATTTTAAAATAAAATTTCTGGTTGTGAGGTCTTTCATTTCACTCTTCAGTGGTAAATATAATAGCCTTGTGCTCATGATAATTGATGCATAATGTATGATACTTCTTGTAACTGAGACGTTCAAAATATATTTATTTAGGAGTCAACCATTCCCCAGAAGAAGACCACGATATAATAGGTTGAAACATCGGGATTTGCATGCAGTTCAAACCACTTATGTTATGCTGTATGAATATATGGTTGCTTGGCTGTATTATGGAATGATTATTGTATTCTTTCAACCAGTCTAACATTTTAACACTGACATGTATTTGTAACTTAATAAATAAAGACCCTTTTAAATAATTTCCATACTCTGACTGACCTATTTCGCTGCATTAAAACCCCCCTGGGGGAACCTTCCCATAACATTTCTATGTATCTTGGGGTGCGCAGCCTGAACTATCATATATGTGTGTTTCTTCCTTTTATGTTCCATGATTGTGAAGTCTATATGGTGCCATATCATAGACCACTATGGTGAAGTCAAATTGTAACACATTCACCTTCAACTTTATTAAAACACTGTAAACAATGGCTCAAAAGTGATATGGTCCAGAAATATTTAGACAGAATAAAGGTGGATAAAGCCCCTGGACCAGTTAATATCCACCCACGGATCCTTAAGAGAATTGAGCTCTGTCATTTCAAGGCTGTTGTTTATAATATTTAGGGACTCGTTAATGACTGGAATGGTATCACTGGAATGGCGCGGGGCCAATGCGGTGTCCATATTTAAAAAGGGATCAAAGTTCTTACCAAGTAACTATAGACCTCTTAGTTTAACTTCTATTGTCAGGAAGATAAGGGAGATTTTAATAAAAGACCACATAGATTCTTGCTGGAAAAATATATTTTAAGCAACAGATGGCATGGGTTCATGAAAGACAGAAGATGTCAAACAAATCTGATTTCTTTTTACGAGGAGGTAAGTAAAACCTTTGACAGAGGGGTGGCTGTGGACGTGGTAAACTTGGACAGAGTGGTGGCTGTGGACGTGGTTTACATGGACAGAGGGGTGGCTGTGGACGTGGTATACTTGGACAGAAGGGTGGCTGTGGACATGGTATACTTGGACAGAGAGGTGGCTGTGGATGTGGTATACTTGGATTTTGCAAAAGCGTTTGACACAGTTCCCCACACACAGCTCATGTGTAAGGTAAAGTCTACAGGCTTGGAAAGATCAGTTTGTAAATGGAGAGAAAACTGGTTAAAAGACAGAATTCAGAGAGTAGTGGTTAATGATTCATACTCTGAATGGTCTAAGGTTAACAGTGGTGTACCCCAAGGTTCAGTGCTGGGACCCTTACTTTTTAATAACTTTATAAATGATATTGGGTCTGGGATAAAAAATTCCATTTCAGTCTTTGCAGATGACACTAAGCTATGCAGTGGAATAACGTCCTTACAGGATGTCTCCAATTTACAAGCCAACCTCAAAGTCTAATTGGGCAACTAAGTGGCAAATTAGTTTTATTGTTGATAAATGTAAAGTTATGCACTTGGGGGCTAAGAATATGCATGCATCATACATACTAGGGGGAGTACAACTGGGGGAATCCATAGTGGAGAAAGATCTGGGGGTTTTGGTAGATCATAAGCTCAATAATAGCATGCAATGCCAAGCTGTGGTTTCCAAAGCGAGCAAAGTTCTCTGCCCGATTCATCACAGTGCCGAGCTCCATTTCCTGGAAGCGTTGCGACGCATGGGGACGGAGCACGGCGCAAAATTCAAAAAGTTAAAAACACATTACACATACAGTAAACTGTAATCTTACATTACTGTATCACATTATTTTACATCCCAATTGTCCCTAGTGGTTTGTCCAGTGCCCTGCATGCAGTTTTATATTATATATACTGTTCTTTCTGCCTGGAAACTGGAGATTGTCCATAGCAACCAAAAAGTGTCCCTTTACATCAAAAGTGGTTTTAGACCAGCTAGAAAACAGCAATAATAAATTAGAATCACTTGCAGAATCGAGCGATAGTGATTTGTGGGGAAATTCGTCATCAAACACTGAAAGTAATGACAGCGACAATTCTGCAACTGAGCAAATTTCAGTGTTTTTAATTTGATTACATTATTGAATCATTTTTATTATTATTATATTATTATTTGTCATAATTATTTATAGTTATTTATTATATTATAATTTATGATTTCGTGTTTCAAACTTTATCATACCCAGGATGTCTACTAGACTCTTGTTTGGACAGATTTAAGTGAGTTATTCCTAAGAATTATAGGCCTACAATATAAAAAGCCAAATTTTCATGCAAAATAATTGTACCGCTTTCAGCATCAAAAATCTGAAATAATCATACTGCCAGGGAGGTTAAGAGAGATATGGACTAAAGAGAGATATAATTTTGCCCCTGTACAAATCATTAGTAAGACCTCATCTGGAATATGCAGTTCAGTTTTGGGCTCCAGTTCTCAAAAAGGATATTGGGGAACTGGAGAAAGTGCAGAGAATGGCAACCAAACCGATAAGAGGCATGGAGGAGCTCATCTATGAGGAAAGATTAGAGGAATTTAATCTATTCCCTCTTGAGAAGAGGAGATTAAGGGGGGATATGATCAACGTGTACAAATATATAAGCAGGGCCATTTCTACCACTAGGCAAACTAGGTAGCCGCCTAGGGCGCACTGGTGCCTAGGGGCGCCCGGCCACTGATTTCCTTACACATCTGCATGCTCTGCAGGCTGCAGCATGTAACTAACTCAGTAATTAGAGGCACAGCGCAGAACTGGAGCCAGCGCTAGAGGAAACAGAGTCGATTCTTCCTGTATAGCGCTGCCTCCTGTCACATGGGCAGGGAAAAGGGGGTGGGGTCTGGGGTTAAGCCAACGGGAACGGCAAAATGAGGTTTCGCCTAGGGTGTAAAAAATCCTTGCAACATCCCTGTATATAAGTGGTCCATATCGTGAACTTGGTATTGATCATCACAGAGGACAAGGGGGCACTTTTTACGTCTAGAGGAAAAAGGATTTCATCTCCAAATTAGAAAAGGTTTCTTCACAGTAAGAGCTGTGAAAATGTGGAATAGACTCCCTCCAGAGGTGGTTCTGGCAAGCTCAGTAGATTGCTTTCAAAAAGGCCTAGATTCTCAACTGTGGGTGAAGGATTGTGTATATGGGATTGTATTATTATATATTTTTTGGTTGAACTAGATGGACTTGTGTCTTTTTTCAACCTGACTAACTATGTAACTGTGTAAACATTGTATAAGCCATCTCTAATGACATTTACACTTACATATAAATTAACCATACAAGGAGCAGGCACACTTTAACAAGCAGCAAGTAATCTCTGATTTCCATTATAATAAGATTCACCTACCTGTTTGATATACAATAAATAACATTTATAACTTTGTGTATAGTTACATTCTGATGAGAGCAGTTGTGTAAATGGTTTTAATAGATTTATGGGATGTAATGAAGTTTTGATATGGTCACTTTTATTGTGTGGAGTTATTATATGTTCAGCGTTTTATGATCAGTATGGAGTGATATGGTATTCTATTATAAAGGACTGGGGTAATCCATCCAACTACAACATGTATTTACTCGGAGTTCCCTTTGCATATTTTTCTGTAGGTAAGTTGGAGATATATTTTTCTTACCTCTGTGTTTAAGACTTTCCGAGATTTTAGTTTTAACTGGACAATAGGAGAGTTCAGGTTCTCCAGGATGTAGATCAGATCATCTTTATAATACTCATATATCCTCCTCAGTGATGGATCATCATATGCAGACAACTGGCGGTGGAACTTTTCGTTATCCTCTAGAAAAAAACACAAAGAAATACAATTTCTGTTTTATAAACGTTGTGACTTAAGTTCAGCATGGACTTTTGTCACCCTGGATCAATCCTCTGCAATTGGG
This sequence comes from Lithobates septentrionalis, assembly GCA_037952835.1. Classification (NCBI taxonomy): domain Eukaryota; kingdom Metazoa; phylum Chordata; class Amphibia; order Anura; family Ranidae; genus Lithobates; species Lithobates septentrionalis. The sequence goes on from JBBDGP010004935.1 coordinate 11,669, forward strand.
GAAAGGAGCACTGGAGGTTAGAATCCCTATAATAATCAATACAATAATACCCCTGTGATTGGGGATTTATATTTGCGCATACAAGCTAACTTGCTTTAAAGTGGAGGTCAAGGCTTTTTTTTGTTTATTAAAAGTCAGCAGCTACAAAAAGTGTATCTCCTGAGTTTTAATAAACAGACACTCAGCCTGTCCCATGGTCCAGCGCTGTGGCTGCACGGAGCCTCGCTCCTCTCCGCGTCACCTCCATTGAAACTGTGGGCACCCAGCCGTGACAGCCTGCGGCTTCACGGCTGGGCACACACTGCGCATGCACGAATTGCACTGTGCTCTCTGAGTGGACAGGCAATCTTCTGCGACCTGTGATGTGTCCCAGAAGATTGCAGGGCGGGAGGGACCGCCTAGGGGGAGAGGAGGAGTCACCTAGGCGGCCCGTAGTCGGAAATAGGAAGTGGGACATGAAGTCCCACTCAAAACTAGTCACCCACTCCCCTCCAAAAAAAGACATGCCAAATGTGGCATGTAAGTGTGATAGGAGTGCCTAAAGCGGAAGTTCCACTTTTGGGTGGAACTCCGCTTTAAACCTCGCTGAGTACAAGCCTAACTATGGATTAATAAGAAAAGGAAAACAAAGTTAAAATGTCTAAAGTTAACCACTTCAGCCCCAGAAGGTTTTACCCCCTTCCTAACCAGAGCACTTTTTACAATTTGGCGCTGCTTCACTTTAACTGGCAATTGCGCGGTTATGCAATACTGTACCCAAACAAAATGTGCGTCCTTTTTTCCCCACAAATAGAGCTTTCTTTTGGTGGTATTTGATTACCTCTGCTTTTTTTTGTTTTTTGCACTATAAAGAATAACAGTTTTGAAAAAAAACAATATTTTTTACTTTTTGCTATAATAAATATCCCCAAAAATGTTTTTAACCACTTTAAGACCAGGCCTATTTTTCAAACTTGTTTACAAGTTAAAATTTTTTTTGTTAGAAAATTACTTAGAACCCCAAACATTTTTTTCTAACACCCTAGAGAATAAAATGACGGTCGTTTCAATACTTTCTGTCACACCATATTTGCACAGCGGTCTTAAAAGCACACTTTTTTGGAATAAAATATACTTTGTGTGAATTAAAAAATAAGACAACAGTAAAGTTGGCCTAATTTTTTTTAATATTGTGAAAGATAATGTTAGGCCGAGTAAACTGATACCCAACATGTCACGCTTCAAAGTTGCGTCTGCTCGTGGAATGGCGACAAGCTTTTACCCTTAAAAATCTCCATATGCGACATTTAAAATATTCTACAGGTTGCATGTTTTGAGTTACAGAGGAAGTCTAGGGCTAGAATTATTGCTCTCACTCTACCAATCGCAGCGATCCCTCACATGTGTGGTTCGAATACTGTTTTCATATGCGGGCGCTGCTTACGTATGCGCTTGCTTCTGCACGCAAGCTCGGCGGGATGGGGCTCGTTTAAAAATTATTTTTTTCTTATCTCTCAAGGCCCCCTTTATCCAGACAGTGTTCCTGCGTGCCCGCCGATCACACAGGAAGAGGACGAGGAGGAGGAGGATTGTGTAAGTATGGAGGTGGAGCCTGGCACTCAGCATCAGCAGCAGTCTTTAAGGGATCAGTCCCAAGAAACACATGGACTTGTACGTGGCTGGGAGGAGGTGGATGCGGACCATGTTGTTCTTAGTGACCCAGAGGACTCTGGATCGAATGCCTCAGCAAACCTACGCTGCATGGCCTCCCTGATCCTGCAAAGCCTGCGTAAGGATCCTCGTATTCGTGGTATCAAGGAGAAGGACCAATACTGGCTGGCAGCCCTCCTTGATCCACGTTACAAGGGTAAGGTTGCGGCCCTTATCTTGCCGTCGCAGAGGGAGCAGAGGATGAAACATCTTCGGGAGGCCTTGCAGAAAGGTCTGTGCAACGCGTTCCCAGAGACTGGGAGGTTACAAACTCCTGTTTCTGGACAACATGTTGCTGAGGCTTCGGTCAGTCAAAGAAGGAGCGGTGGAGAAGGTGGCCGTCTGACCGATGCGTTCAGACAATTTTTTAGTCCGCAGCCCCAAGGTATGATCGGTTCCAGCAACCATCGCCAGCGTCTGTTTTACATGGTGCAGGAATACCTAGGGGCAAGATCTGACTTGGACACCTTTCCCACCGAAAATCCTCTGGGTTACTGGGTCTTGAGGATGGATCACTGGCCAGAGCTTGCACAGTATGCAATTGAGCTACTGGCCTGTCCTGCATCCAGCGTTCTTTCGGAATGCACATTCAGTGCTGCTGGAGGCTTTGTAACCGATCATAAGGTGCGTCTGTCCACCGACTCGGTCGATCGACTGACCTTCATAAAAATAAATCAGTCTTGGACCACCACCAGCTACCAAGCACCTGATGCTGATGTAACCGAATAATTTTTTTTGAAATCTCAGATCCCTTCAAAGACTGCCTATGCTGATGCTGAGTGACTATCCTGAGTAATGATCCTCTTCCTCCTCAATGAACATGCTGATAGCTTGTAAGAACATTTTTGGTTCTGGGCGCCTCCACCAGTGCCTAAGGCCCAATTTTTCAGCCCCTGTTTAACAGGGGTGTGTCATTACAATTTTTGATGCAATACTTTGCAGCAGGGCTCGTTTCTGCGTTCCAACTAGAGTATCTGTGAGGGGTTGCAGTGTTGTGGCACCAGCACCAGTGCCTAAGGCCCAATTTTTCAGCCCCTGTTCAACAGGGGCATGTAATTACAATTCTTGATCTAATATTTCACAGCAGGGCCCATTTCTGCGCCCACCAAGAGCGATCTGCTGAGTATATAGGGCAGGCTCCTACTTTCAAACATCCAACTTAGAAACGACTCCTACTTGCAAATGGAAGGAGACAAGAAGTGAGATGAAATCTACCCCTAGGAACGGAAATTCTCTCCTGTAAGAGTTAATATGGGAAAAACATTTCTCCTTTCCACTGATGCTTTATCACCAATCCTTGTTTCACAAAAAAACCCAAATTTTCAAAAAACATTTGTCATTGGGACAAAAAGTGAGGTGAAATCTTCTGAAGAGGAGCACAGACAGCAAAACAAATGTCACAGGGGTAATAACTCTTCCCTATGTTTTCTAAAAAGCTTAAAATAGATTTTTTGGCTGGAGCTAAACACGTTTAAAATGTACCAGTTCAAAATTACAAACAGATTCTACTTATCAACAAACCTACAGTCCCTGTCTTGTTTGCACCGCCTGTATACTGCTGTTCAGAGTACAGAGCCTGTATACTGCTGTTTTCTTTTTTAATTTGGGTGCAGGGTTCCCCTTAATATCCATACAAGACCCAAAGGACCTGGTAATGGACTGGGGGGTATCCATGCCGTTTGTCTCACTGATTTCCATCCATATTGCCAGGACCCGACATTACATTAAAGCCGCAAGCAGTTTTAAATGACTTTTTTTCCTTTAAAAATGACATTTTGTGCAGGGACTGTTCTAAGCATGGGAAACACGCGCCAATTTACACACTTTAGACACCCCCCAGGTATGATATTTAAAGTAATATTTCACTTTTTGTTTTACTTTAAGGATCATTAAAATCACTGCTCCCGAAAAAACAGACGTTTTTAAAAGTTTCTTTTGCATTGCTACATGTCCCCTGGGGCAGGACCCTGGTCCCCAAACCCTTTTTAGGACAATACCATGCAAATTAGCCTTTAAAATGAGCACTTTTGATTTCGAACGTTCAAGTCCCATAGACTTCAATGGGGTTCTAATGTTCGTGCAAAGTTTTGGTCTGTTCGCAAGTTCTGGTGCGAACCGAACCGGGGGGTGTTCGGCTCATCCTTAATGGAAAAGCTGTTTTTTTGGGAGGTTTGATTTTCAGACAGGCTCTCAGGAATTGGATTACCAGCGGATGTAATGACCATCTAGTGCCTGTTTTGGCCAACAAGGCGGATAATTGTACCTTAAGGGTACTTGAACTTAGACCTTTGTTGATTCCTGACTGGAGGAACTCTAGGATTTGAGAGGGTTCTGGAGCAATGGGAGCCCATGGGTGAATTAGACAATCTATCCCTTCGGCTGAAGGGAACGATGCTCTGGACAGAAACCTCCGACACATCGTATTCGCAGGTGTTGCTGCTAAGTCGATCTCTGGCATTCCCCATGTCTCCGTAAGAAGAGAAAAGGCCTGAAGACTCAGGGACCATTCCTTGTTCGAAAGAGTATCTTGACTCAGGTAATCGGCTAACATGTTCTGTGCGGTAGGAACATATATTGCTTTTAAGTCTGCTAGGTACGCCTGTGGCCATTCCAAGATAGGATGGACTTCCTCCATCAGTGTGAGACTCTTGGTACCCCTTGTCTCTGGATGTAGGACACTGCCACCTTGTAGTCCATCCGGATAAGCACGTTCTTCCCACTAAGGACTGGTGCAAATGCCATGAGAGCCTGGAAAGCTGCCCTGAGTTCCAGTATATTCAATACTATATCCTGGGCCTAGAACTGCCATCGGCCCTGCGCTGCTTGATCTTGACAGTGAGCTCCCCAACCGCTCTGATAGGCATCCGAAGTGACTATTATCGGATCTGGAGGAACTATCAGCTTGTATCTCCTGAGGTTGGTCAAGTGTGTCCACCACCACACTGATTGTTTCATTGGTCTGGAAATGGTAATGGTCTGACGCATCGATACTCCATCCCACTGCCTTAGAAAGGAGTTTTGCAGGACTCTCATGTGCCATTGTGACCACTGCACCATGGGCAGGGTTGCAGCCATGGAGCCTAGCACACTCAAGCAGGTTCTGGCTGGAAGATGCCTCACTGATAGTAATCTCCGCATCTTCTGTACTAGAGGCTGAATCTTCTCTTGAGGGAGTTGTACCCTGTTCAGTTTGGTGTTATGGAATACCATATTTTGTGTGGGTTGTAAACTGCTCTTTTTCCAGTTGACTAGCTAACCGAAGTCCTGGAGAGTCGTGAGTAAGATCCTCTGATGACATAGCAAAGTTTCTAAATCTTCTGCCAAGAGTAGGATGTCGTCCAAATAATGGTGGACTCGCAGACCCTTTTCCCTGAGGTATGCAACCAAGGGTAGAAGGACCTTGGTGAATGTCCTGGGAGCCGACGAGATGCCGAAAGGAAGGTACTGGAATTGGAAGTGGTTTTTGTTGATGGCAAATCGGAGGAACTTTTGAAAGGCGGGATGAATTGGAATATGTAGGTAAGTGTCCAATAAATCTACTGGCAAAATCCAGTCGCCCAGGTTCACTGCCATAAGTATGGACTGCAGATTCTCCATTTTGAAGGCCTCTATTTTTATGTTCCTGTTGAGATTTTTTAAATCCAATACAGGGCGTAAATCTCCGGTCTTCTTCTTTACCAAAAATAGTGGGGAATAGAACCTCCTCCCCTTTTGATCTCATGGAACCTCCAGGATTGATCCTTTCTCCTTTATTTCCACTATATATTTTAATAGTAACTTCCTCTTGATTAGTGAAGATGGCAGTCTTGTTGATTGGAAGTGATTTCCCGGAAGTTTGCCCATTAACTTCCACTTGTGTCCAAATTTGATTGTGGAAAGAGTCCACGGGTCCTTTATATGGCTTGACCAAATCCGTACGAAGACCTTGAGCCTGGCGCCCACCTGTGCTGGGTGGGCAGGCAAACCTTCAAAAGGACTTCTGCTGCTCCCCTGCCGGGGTAGGCTTGGACTTCTGCATCCTTAGGAAGGAAGGTCTTGTGTTTTTCCAGTCACTTCTAAACTCCCTACCGGGACGGTAGAATCTAGCTTCCTTGTATTTCTCAGGAAGGTTGCGCCTGAAGGACAGACCCTTTTGGGCCTTGGGTCTCCTTTCTGAGGGAATTAATCCCGACTTCCCTCCTGTTACCTTGGAGATACCGGTGTCCAATTTAGACCCAAACAGGTTTGAGCCATCATATGGAATTCTGCACCAGTTTGTTTTAGATGCAGTATCGGCCATCCATGGTTTCAGCCATGGGGCCCTTCTTGCCGTGACTGAGGATAACATTGATCTTGCCGAGGATCTTATAATATCAACTGAAGCTTCTGCCACGAAGTCGCCTGCCAACTTGATCTCCTGAAGAGAAGATATTATTTTGTCTACTTCAACACCATCTTGGAGATCCTTCTCCATCCGGGTTGTCCAACCTGATATGGCTTTAGCCACTGCTGCTGTGGTAATTGCTGGTCTGAAAGCACCCCCAGCTGTGGAATATGCTTTCTTTAATTCCAGATCCAATTTCCGATCAAGAACATCCCGAAAGGAAACTACGTCTTCAATAGGCAGAGTGACATGCCGTGCAAGACGCATCAAGGAGGAGTCAACTACTGGGGCATTCATCAATGAATTGACTTTTGACTCCTTCAGAGGATACATCTTTGTCAGTCTGTTGGTGAGACTGGCCCACTTATCAGATCTTTCCCACTCATCTTTAATTAGATCCTCTAGTTCACCTATAAAAGGGAAGTTTTCTGGTTCTTTTTTTTAAATTTGGGAAATGTTTCCGAACTTTCTGTGGTTCCACTTTATCTTCTTCCCAGCCTATCGCTTCTTTAACTGACTTTGCGAAAGGCTGTACAAGGGAGAAATCAAAACCTGCTGAAATGTCCTGATCCTCATCTCCTGAGGAGGGTTCTGATGCCTGGGGCTGATGGTCAACCGCTACCGATGTGCTGGGCGTAGGCCTATCCATTAGTGGTGCCGTTGTTTCCCTTATGGATTCCCGCACAGATTCTCTTATGAGTTCCGTAGCCACTCTTGCATCTAGTTATTTGTCCTTCGCTGATTCATTGAAGCAGGATCTGCAGACTAGTTTATCTGGCAAGGCCGGTGTGCCGCATACCCAGCAAGTGTTTGCTGCAGCATGGGTGTGTCGGCTCTGGCGGTGTGATGAAGGTGACCGTCTGCGGTGTGACCGACTATGACGAGAGCGGCTGCGTCGTGAGTGGCTGTGATGTGAGCGGCTATGTCTTCGGTGGCGGGAAGAAGATCTTGAACGGCTTCTGCGAGACCTCTTGCTTGACGCATGACTTGATCGACCTTCACGCCTGGAACTTGCGGCTCTTGACCTGGTAGGGCTGCCAAAAACGCAGCGTTAGTGGTCGGCTCTCTTTTTCTCTCCCCTTCTTCAATACTTACCAATGATGGATGGCCTCTTACCTCGTTTGCTGATGGTGGTCTGTGCAGGTAATGGTCTCCATAGTGATAGTGACAGGAAGTTTGAAGAGTAATAAGAAAAACTTTTTTTTTTTTTTTTTAAATTCCCTTTTTTTAAAAAAAAAGCTGTAGACAGTCTAGATTAGATGATCCAACTTACCTGGGCTTGCTGAGTTGTTTTCTGGCAAAGCAGTGCAACACACGGCAAAAATCCAGCTCTTTCTAAGAATCCTCAGCAAAAAAACACAGAAATGACTGTGTTTATAAACTAAGCGCTGCTGTCGCGGCAAAATGACGCTCCCGTGCATGCGCAGAGCGTCCTGAACGCCTCAACGCCATCTTGGAGAAGGGCATAACCTTCCCAAGGCAGTACCTAGCTCTGAGCACAATTGCAGAGCAGAGGAGGAGTGTTGGTGGCCATGACGGTTCCACGGTGGTGGAGAGCAAGTACCAGCAATCCCCCTAAGCAGGGGAAAAAACCTATATTGACAGAAACAAAGGTACAGGCAAAAAAAGAAAGGAGACCACTGCAGTATATAAAGCTTCTTTAAAGCTTACTGTGCCAGATGTCCAGACGCCCCCTGAGACTACCAGACCGGGGGTTCCCTCCATAGAAGCTCCTTTAGAGACTGTACAGGAGGGACTTCCGAAGAGGAGAGGCTTGAACCTGCTGGGGCGAGTGCGGTAAGAGGCTTTTTCTTTAATCTTGACAACAGGAGCAAGCTTGCTTATCCCAATCTGTCAGGTGAGGATAAAAAAGAGAATGCAGCAGGGTGTCTCCCCTTCAAATTTATAGCTAACCAACCCTGTCAGGTTGTGGGGGCGGAGTCACAACCCAGTGTGTGCTGCCATGGAGGCGTCAGGAAAAACCTTTAAGCAAAATAAAATTTAGCTCATCCGGCACTTCTGGAAAGATGATCTATAGTAGAATTTAGCAGCTGCTATAATAAAATAGAAAATTAAACACAAAGCTCTAGAAGTCCATAGATGTAATTCACAAGCTATAGCAGCGCTCTGGAAATAAAAACTCCAATGGTAATAATATGACCTGTGAAGAGTGAGTCCAAAGTGCATCATATGGTGTTTTTCCAAAGAATAAGAAACCTTCACAGCACCACGTGAGACCACTCCCCTAAAAAAACGCACTCACCAGAACAACGTTATAAAGACGCCTTGTTACAATGATGTGTCATTAGCCTGTAGCAAGCCTGCGTCTTCAATCAGCATACAACAAGGACTACTCATTCAGAGCGGGGTTTTCATTTGTTGTCTCGTTTATCATAAACCATAAGGAAACAGAGAAAGAATCTTCATAGCATAAAACAGTTTTTATTTTTTATTTTTAAAAAGAGACAATGCCTCTTTTAAGAAATATGCTTACAACAAAAAAGTAAAATAGCATCTCATAATATTCTGGTGAGCGAGTATCATTATAGGCTGCAAATGATATGAAAATTATGAGATGCTATTTTACTTTTCATTTGATGTAAGCATATTATAACATTGTTCTGGTGAGTGCGTTTTTTGAGGGGATCGGTCTCACGTGGTGCAGTGAAGGTTTCTTATTCTTTGGAAAAACACGATATGAATACCTTTAGGATCACCTGTTGCACTTTGGACTCGCTCTTCAGAGGGCATATTTGGGGTGTTCGCAGCAAATTTGAAAGCCACGGAACACCCTTTAAAAGTCTATGGGAGAAATCAAAAGGCTTATATGCATGGTATTGTCATAAAAAGTGTTTGGGGACCTGGGTCCTGCCCCAGGGGACAAGGATCAATGCAAAAAAAGTTTTAAAAAAGACCGTTTTTTCCGGAGCAGTGATTTTAATAATGCTTAAAGTAAAACAATAAAAGTGTAATATTCCTTTAAATTTCGTACCTGGGGGGTGTCTATAGTATGCCTGTAAAGGGGCGCATGTTTAGAACAGTCTGACAGCAAAATGACATTTCAAAGGAAAAAAAGTCATTTAAAACTACTCGCGGCTATTAATGAATTGTCGGTCCGACAATACACATATAAGTTAATTGATAAAAACGGCATTGGAATTCCCCACAGGGGAACCCTGAACCAAAATTAAAAAAAAAATGACGTGGGAGTCCCTCTAAATTCCATACCAGGCCCTTCAGGTCTGGTATAGATATTAGGGGGAACCCCGGCCAAAATTAAAAAAAAAATGGCATGGGGTCCCCTCAAAAATCCATACCAGACCCTTATCCAAGCACGCAACCTGGCAGGCCTCAGGAAAAGAGGGGGGGCGAGAGAGTGCCCCCCTCCTGAACCGTACCAGGCACATGCCCTCAACATTGGGAGGGTGCTTTGGGGTAGCCCCCCAAAACACCTTGTCCACATGTTGATGGGGACAAGGGCCTCATCCCCACAACCCTTGCCTGGTGGTTGTGGGGGTCTGCGCGAGGGGGGCTTATTGGAATCTGGAAGCCCCCTTTAACAAGGGGACCCCCAGATCCCGGCCCTCCTCCCTGTGTGAAATGGTAAGGGGGTACAAAAGTACCCATACCATTTCACAAAAAAGTGTCAAAAATGTTAAAAATGACAAGAGACAGTTGTTGACAATTCAAATGCTTCTTCTTTCTTCTATCTTCTATCTTCTATCTTCCTTCGGTTTCTTCCTCCATCTTCTTCTTCTTCTGGTTCTTCCTCCGGTGTTCTTGTCTGGCATCTTCCTCTTCTTCCCTTCTTCTTCTCGGGCCGCTCCGCATCCACCATGATGGGAGGCTCCCGCTGTGTGATGCTTCTCCTCTTCTGATGGTTCCTAAATAACGGAGGGCTGGGCCACCCTGTGACCCCACCCCCCTCTGACGCACGGTGACTTCCCTGTCCGTTGCCCTCTGACATCACGGGGAATGTCACAGGGAAGTCTCCGTCAAGTCCCCGTGCGTCAGAGGGGGGCGGGGTCACCAGTTGGCCCCGCCCTCCGGTGACTTCCCTGTCCTTCGTCCTCTGACATCACGGGGAATGCCACAGGAAAGTCCCTGTCAAGTCCCCGTGCGTAAGAGGGGGTGGGGTCACCGGTTGGCCCCGCCCTCGGTTATTTAAGAACCGTCAGAAGAAGAGAAGCGTTACACAGTGGGAGCCTCCCATCATGGTGGATGCGGAGCGGCCCGAGAATAAGGGAAGAAGATGCCATGGAGGAAGATGCCGGATGAGAACACCGGAGGAAGAACCAGATGAAGGTGGAGGAAGAAACCGAAGGAAGATAGAAGATAGAAGAAAGAAGAAGCATTTAAATAAAGGAATTGTCTCTCTTGTCATTTTTAACATTTTTGACACTTTTTTTGTGAAATGGTAGGGGTACCCTTACCATTTCACACAGGGGGGAGGGCCCGGGATCTGGGGATCCCCTTGTTAAAGGGGGCTTCCAGATTCCGATAAGCCCCCCGCCTGCAGACCCCCACAACCACCGGGCAATGGTTGTGGGGATGAGGCCCTTGTCCCCATCAACATGGGGACAAGGTGTTTTGGGGGGCTACCCCAAAGCACCCTCCCAATGTTGAGGGCATGTGGCCTGGTATGGTTCAGGAGGGGGGGCGCTCTCTCATCCCCCCCTCTTTTCCTTCGGCCTGCCAGGTTGCATGCTCGGATAAGGGTCTGGTATGGATTTTTGAGGGGACCCCATGCCATTTTTTTTAAATTTTGGCGCAGGGTTTCCCTTAAAATCCATACCAGACCTTTTAAATTTTGGTTCGGGGTTCCCCTGTGGGGAATTCCCATGCTGTTTTTATCAATGAACTTTTATGTGTATTGTCGGACTGGCAATTCATTAATAGCCGTGAGTAGTTTTAAATGACTTTTTTTCCTTTGAAATGCCATTTTGCTGTCAGACTGTTCTAAACATGGCTTAAGCAATTATGTAAAAAAACCTGCGCTCATGAGAAAAAAACACAAAAAATTGAATATTAAAGATGCATGGTGCAGCTGCAACAAAAATACTTCAAATATCAATAAAGTGTATAAAACATAAAAAACTTAAATTGTGCGCTAGCATAAATAAAGTTCAACCTGCAACAAAACAAGGCTTCCTAAAAAGCCACCCAAAGCTGTAGTATATACTTTTAAATTAAACCACAGTGTTGCAAAAATGACAAATTACAAATTATAATACATCTCCGTGAAAGAAAATATATCAAAACCAGAAAAAAGTGAAAAGTTCAAAAATTGTAATTGAAAACAAAAAACACTTTGAAAAGCGCCACATTCAGTTAGTGAGAAACGAAATTTACAGGAAAAAAACGTGGATGAAGAAGATGAACCGTTCTTTTAGTGTATCACATCAAGGTTGGAAAAGGTGAGAGGTATAAGGACACTTCCAAGCCACCAATAGTTGCGGGAGAGTAGTAATGGGTGTACTCTTACCAAACTTGTTGGACCTCCTGTATAGCGAGGTCGTACGAGCTTGCAGATATAGCCCTCTGCAGGGACAAGTGGAAGACGATGTCCTGGTCCTGCTCACGAGCGCCACCCGCTTCCAGAAATGATCCCCGCTTCAGCATCAGGGGGTAGACTCCTTACACAGATGATCCATGGATAGGAGAAAAAGAGGGGGGGAAGGAAAACTCCGATAGTGTAGTACTGATAATCATAGGTGTTTATTGCCTTAATTGACCATAGGTCTTGTGCAATTTCAACAAAAGTAGAAATTTAAAAAAAAAGCCGGCATAAAACAAAGGCTGAACGCCCGTGCAAAGATAGGATGCGTGATGGTCAATTAAGGCAATAAACTCCTATGATTATCAGTACTACACTATCGGAGTTTTCCTTCCCCCCCTCTTTTTCTCCTATCCATGGATCATCTGTGTAAGGAGTCTCCCCCCTGATGCTGAAGCGGGGATAATTTCTGGAAGCGGGTGGCGCTCGTGAGCAGGACCAGGACATCGTCTTCCACTTGTCCCTGTAGAGGGCTATATCTGCAAGCTCGTACGACCTCGCTATACAGGAGGTCCAACAAGTTTGGTAAGAGTACATCCATTACTACTCTCCCGCAACTATTGGTGGCTTGGAAGTGTCCTTATACCTCTCACCTTTTCGAACCTTGATGTGATACACTAAAAGAACGGTTCATCTTCTTCATCCACGTTTTTTTCCTGTAAATTTTGTTTCTCACGAACTGAATGTGGCGCTTTTCAAAGCGTTTTTTGTTTTCAATCACAATTTTTGAACTTTTCACTTTTTTCTGGTTTTGATATATTTTCTTCCACGGAGATGTATTATAATTTGTAATTTGTCATTTTTGCAACACTGTGGTTTAATTTAAAAGTATATACTACAGCTTTGGGTGGCTTTTTAGGAAGCCTTGTTTTGTTGCAGGTTGAACTTTATTTATGCTAGCGCACAATTTAAGTTTTTTATGTTCTAAACATGGGAAACATGCGCCCCTTTACAGGCATACTATAGACACCCCCCAGGTACAAAATTTAAAGGAATATTACACTTTTATTGTTTCACTTTAAGCATTATTAAAATCACTGCTCCCGAAAAAACAGCCTTTTTTAAAACTTTTTTTGCATTGATCCTTGTCCCCTGGGGCAGGACCCAGGTCCCCAAACACTTTTTATGACAATAACTTGCATATAAGCCTTTAAAATGAGCACTTTTGATTATTCATGTTCGTGTCCCATAGACACAGTGTTCGCGTGTTCTAACAATTTTTTTGCATGTTCGCGAACCGAATAGGGGGGTGTTCGGTTCATCCCTAATCACCATTGGACTTTGTTGTTTTTATTTCCAGAGCACTGCTACAGCTTGTTAATTTACATATATGTTATTCATGTTACATGCAGGGATTGACCGATTATCGGTATGGCCAATTATTGCAGGCCGATATCAGCATTTTTAAGAAAATCAGCATTGGCTGCAAACTGGATTGATTTTACCAACATTGGTCTCCGCGGGCCACGCCCATCTTTTTGGGGTCCAGAAGCCTGCAGAGTGCAGACCCAGTGCGCAGGGACACACAGGACACGCACATGATGTCATTACACCTGCACACACTGGGCCTATTGAGTCTGACAGGCCTCCCTCGCCTCAACACTCGGATGGACAGACATGCCAGCCAGCCGGCCACCCACCCACAGTAAGGTGCCAGGCCACCAAGGCCAGCCAGCAGCCACCCACAGCAAGGTGCTAGCCAGGCCAGCCAGTAGCCACCCACAGCAAGGTGCCAGCCAGGCCAGCCAGCAGCCACCCACAGCAAGGTGCCAGCCAGGCCAGCCAGCAGCCACCCACAGCAAGGTGCCAGCCAGGCCAGCAGCCACCCACCCACAGCAAGGTGCCAGCCAGCAGCCACCCACAGCAAGGTGCCAGCCAGCAGCCACCCACAGCAAGGTGACAGCCAGGCCAACCAGCAGCCACCCACAGCAAGGTGCTAGCCAGGCCAGCCAGCAGCCACCCACAGTAAGGTGCCAGCCAGGCCAGCCAGCAGCCACCCACATCAAGGTGCCAGCCAGGCCAGCAGCCACCCACAGCAAGGTGCCAGCCAGCAGCCAGCCACAGCAAGGTGACAGCCAGGCCAGCCAGCAGCCAGCCATCATACCATGGTGCACTGCAGACAGAGAATGTTCATTTTGAAATCTGTGTGTGTTTTACTATTTTTCTCCCATCAGTTTTCATGCAGGTATGGCGTGAAGAACAAAGTTTTTTAATAAACATTAACCACTTACCGACCAGCCACCACAGTTTTACTGTGGCAGAATGGCACGGCTGGGCGAAATGACACTACCTTACATCGCTTTGCCTTTTGGCCACTAGGGGCGCGGGCACAATGCTGGAGGCACATGCCCACACCCACGGCGTGTGCCCAGAGCTGATGCGAGTGCCGAGCAGGCGCGATGACCGCTGGGCTCCCGCAAACGCTTGTGACAGAGCGAGAAACAGGATTTGTGTGTGTAAACACACAGATCCCGGTTCTTTCAGGGGAGAGGAGACAGATTGTGTGTTCATACTATGTATGAACACCGATCTCTCTCTCCTCCTAGACAGTCCCATCCCCCCATAGTTAGAAACACACATAGAAAACACAGTTAACCCCTTGATCGCCCCCTAGTGTTAACCCCTTCCCTGCCAGTGAAATTTATACAGTATTTAGTGCATTTTTATAGCACTGATCGCTGTATAATGTGTCAAAAGTGTCCAATGTGTCCACCATAATGGCGCAGTCCTGATAAAATCACAGATCTCCGCCATTACTAGTAAAAAAAATAATAATAATGTCATAAATCTATCCCCTATTTTGTAGATACTATAACTGTTGCGCAAACCAATCAATATACGCTTATTGTGATTTTTTTATCAATATATAGAAGAATACATATCAGCCTAAACTGAGGAAAAAATTTTTTTTGATAAAAAATGTGCGATATTTATTATAGCAAAAAGTAAAAGGTATTGTGTTTTTTTCCAAATTGTCGCTCTTCTTTTGTTTATAGTGCAAAAAATAAAAACCGCAGAGGGAATCAAATACCACCAAAAGAAAGCTCTATTTGTGGGAAAAAAAAGGACGTCAATTTGGTTTAGGTACAGCAACGCACCACCGCGCAATTGTCAGTTAAATCGACACAAAGTGCCAAATCACAGCAAATGGCCTGGTCATTGAGCAGCCAAATCATCCAGGGCTGAAGTGGTTAACATGTCCAGTTTATTCCAGATTTGTGCATAAAATTTGTGATATTTTTGAAAAGTTTAAATGTACAAAATATCAGCAAATAATATTGGCTATTGGCAGGAGAGGTGGCCAAAATATCGGTATCGTATTGGCACTGAACAAACGATATCGGTCGATCCCTAGTTACATGGTCCTGAAGCGGAGCTCCCATGAAACATGTAGACCAAATAAACTTACTATGCAATTGCTGATCAACTGAACTCCAGCTCTGTACCAATTTTTATCCTTGTAATTCTATACTGTATGGTATACCTAATGAAGTGTTTATGTCTTAATATTTAATGTAATAAAATGTTGCATTTTTTATACGTTTTTATACGTACGTTTTTATAAGTTCTAGTGTCAGTTTAGTTCTCAAAGACATATTTAAAGTTCCGGTACTCTTGTGTTTGCCCTGTTCTACACTGACTTCATGGCACCCCCTGTAGATATAATCTATGTAAACTATTATATATAGCAATGGAAAAATATAGATTACCATGCAGGAAATATATAACAAGTACATAAATGGGTGAATAGATGTATTCAGTATTTGATGCTTCATAAATTTTGTCATATTTCATTAAAACTGATAAGAGGAATAAAAGACAAAAAGTGATTACCGGGGCTCCTAGGTCTTCTCTTTGTCTTAAACAATCTTTTGAAGGATTTTGACAATCTCTCCGCCATCTCTTTGTTCGGTCTTAGTTCTTCTACATCTGAATTCCAGTCATGTCATGGAACACCTAGACACAGAGATACATTGTCACTAATGGTTACTATGTTGTCCAGATTTCTTTATTTTTTATAACAATATTTCCAAAACTAAGACCTAGAGCCACATAGGCAGCTTTTATCTAACTCCAAACATATAATTGATGCAAATTATTGCAACTCTTTCAAAATCAATACATTATTAAATGTATTTTTATAAAAGCAGTGCAAGTACCTAAATCTGCCCTGGTATTATCCTCCTGCAATCTGTTAAAGGATAAGTTCACCTGTTGGGAACATGTTTCACCCATTTTCCTCCTAGTTCCCAATACTAGCTGTCACTTTTTGAAATCAGCTTGGCTCCACCCACACAGGCCCTATGGTAGGACCCCACTGCCGCCATACTTTTACAGATTTTAAAGATTTACATGTGAGTGTATCTCTTATTTTAATAAATTTGGTATTTGTTTTATGGATTTACACTATGTGGCTTTCCTTTTTTCCTTCCCACCTTATACCATTGCCATCTGCTTCCTAACATCATCCTGAGGGACACACCAGTCCACGGTTCATTCCCGGATTTCCATCTTTACCACCCCTCCGGATTACTTACTACCACCCACCACCCAAGCCTGCTTTGACCCAATTGGGCGTATGTCTTTTTGGGTCCTTCTCATTGTCGGTGGTGGTGTGCTTCTTTTGTCTTCACTTCAGATGTCACGCATTTATTAATTTGTTCCTCACATGAAGTCACTAAATTTATATGGACCATCAGTTTTCATGAGTCTTATAAACATGGAAGACTTCCTTCTAAGTTTCACTTAGATGTTTTCACCACCTGTTGGACTATATTGTCCCTATGTTGGACATTTAAGATTTTTTAGCGCTACACTTATTTTTGTCTTTTTAACATATCCGGACTCTCTCTGCTGTGTTTTCCTGTGAAAGACTTTTGCTTGGCTGACTTCCCTTCTGGTTCCTGATCCTGTTTGCTGCACCCGACTTCGCTGATCTCTGGACTCCTGTTTCTCTGGCTTGTTCTGACTACCCATCCTGGTTACCAAACTCTGGCTATGTTTTGACTACTTTGTTCTGTTTATACCATTTTATTAAATAGTGTGATTTTTACTGCACTTCTGTCTCAGTCTGATTCATGGTTCCTGACAAGGCAGCTCCCAGGAGATGAAGCAATCTCTATGCAGCATAAAAACAGAAACAAAGGAGCGCCACTCTAGGTGCAGTATGCAAAAAAACAAAATGAGTCTATTTAGACAAATGGCAACTTAAATGGGAATAGTGCTTGATAGGTCATTTTTACAGTGAGATATGGGGTCAATAAGACCCCACATCTCACCTCTAAGCTGGGAAGCCTGACATAAAAAAAACAAAAAATGATCTTGGCTTACCAGCCGAGGCAGCACCATTTTTTTCGAATGCAGAAGCTTGGCGTGATGTCATAACATCGCACCCAGCCTCCCAACAATTGTAGAGACTCTGGGGACCATCTGAACCACTGGAAATCTCTATGGTCAGCATCCAAGGCTGGTTGATTCCTTCTCCGGTTCGCCGATGGCAGGGTCAAGACCGGAGAAGCACCTGAGGGCAGTGGGAGGTTGGGCATCCCCTCCTGCTACCTGTAATAATGATCAAGTGGCTGAGCCACTATGATCATTCTTATGGTGAAGAAAATCGCCGGCTCTAAAAAATGAAATCTGAATGATGCCTGTTAGCTGCAGGCATCATTCAGATATCATCACTTAAAGTTAATGTGCTGACAAGCAACCTTTACATAACCTATCCTCCCTTTAGATCATCATGAATGCTGCTGCCAGGCTCATCAACATTACCAACCACTCAATGTCTGCCACCCCGTGCTGCCAATCTGTCAGGGAAGACGTTCTGGTAATCCAGCTGTTTGTGGAAGTCCTGTGCGCAGAATCCCCGTCAGAGGAGTTAACGAGCACATGCGTGTGCGCAATGGTGCGAGCCGGCACGCACGGGCTGTGCGCGGGTACGCGCGGGTGCACGCAGACGAGCAGTGCGACAGCACTTAGCGCCAAGAAGCTCATTTAAAGGAGTCTGTTACCATGCCTTCATGTTGTCCGGTCTACAGCGTTTTCTAAAACCCTAGCTACTTGTTACCAGCTTACCTGATTCCTGTCTATCCGGCCTGTTCCTGACTAGGGATGAGCTGAACACCCCAGAACCTGCGAACGGCCCGAAAATGTGCATGAACGTTAGAACCCCATTGACGTCTATGGGACTCTAATGTTCGAAATCAAAAGTGCTCATTTTAAAGGCTAATTTGCATGGTGTTGTCCTAAAAAGGGTTTGGGGACCCGG
The DNA here is from genome assembly GCA_037952835.1 of Lithobates septentrionalis. Classification (NCBI taxonomy): domain Eukaryota; kingdom Metazoa; phylum Chordata; class Amphibia; order Anura; family Ranidae; genus Lithobates; species Lithobates septentrionalis. The sequence goes on from JBBDGP010004935.1 coordinate 29,546, forward strand.
GTCCTGCCCCAGGGGACATGTATCAATGCAAAAAAAAGTTTTAAAAATGGCCGTTTTTTCAGGAGCAGTGATTTTAATGATGCTTAAAGTATAAAAAAAAGTGAAATATTCCTTTAAATATCGTACCTGGGGGGTGTCTATAGTATGCCTGTAAAGTGGCACGTGTTTCCCGTGCTTAGAACAGTCCCTGCACAAAAGGAAAAAAAGTCATTTAAAACTGCTTGCGGCTTTAATGTAATGTCGGGTCCTGGCAATATGGATGACAATCAGTGAGACAAATGGCATGGGTACCCTCCAGTCCATTACCAGGCCCTTTGGGTCCTGTATGGATATTAAGGGGAACCCCGCGACCAAATTAAAAAAAGGAAAGGCGTGGGGCCCCCAGGCCCTATATACCCTGAACAGCAGTATACAGGCGGTGCAAACAAGACAGGGACTGTAGGTTTGTTGTTAAGTAGAATCTGTTTGTAATTTTGAGCTGGTACATTTTTAAAGTCTAGCTCCAGACAAAAAATCTGTTTTTAAGATTTTTGGAAAACATAGAGAAGGGTTATCACCCCTGTGACATTTGTTTTGCTGTCTGTGCTCCTCTTAAGAAGATTTCACCTCACCTTTTGTCCCAATGACAAATGTTTTTTGAAAATTTGGGGTTTTTAGTGAAACAAGGATTGGTTATAAAGCATCAGTGGAAAGGAGAAAAGTTTTTCCCATATTAACTCTTACAGGAGAGAATTTCCCTTCCTATGGGGTAGATTTCATCTCACTTCCTGTTGTCTCCTTCCGTTTGCAAGTAGGAGTCATTTGTAAGTTGGATGTTTGAAAGTAGGAGCCTGCCCTATATACTCAGCAGAAATTTGGGCCTTAGGTGTTGTTGTGGCCTCAACACTGTAAGCCCTCACAGGGCCCTGCTGTGAAATATTAGATCAAGAATTGTAATTACATGCCCCTGTTGAACAGGGCCAGAAAAATTGGGCCTTTGGTGATGGTGGTGGTGCTGATGCCACAAACACTAAGTCCTCACAGTTACTCTTGGTGGGCGCTGGAACGGGCCCTGCTGTGAAATATTATATAATGAATTGTAATTACATGCCCCTGTTGAACAGGGCCAGAAAAATTGGGCCTTTGGTGATGGTGGTGGTGGTGCTGGTGCCACAACACAGTAAGTCCTCACAGTTAATCTTGTTGGGCGCAGAAACGGGCCCTGCTGTGAAATATTCAATCAAGAATTCTAATTACATGTCCCTGTTGAACAGGGGCTGAAAAATTGGGCCTTAGACACTGGTGCTGTTGCCACAACACTGCAAACCCTCACAGATACTCTAGTTGGAACGCAGGAACGAGCCCTGCTGCAAACTATTGCATCAAAAATTGTAATTACATGCTCCTGTTAAACAGGGGCTGAAAAATTGGGCCTTAGGCACTGGTGCTGGTGCCACAACACTGCAACCCCTCACAGATACTCTAGTTGGAATGCAGGAACGAGCCCTGCTGCAAAGTATTGCATCAAAAATTGTAATTACATGCCCCTGTTAAACAGGGGCTGAAAAATTGGGCCTTAGGCACTGGTGCTGTTGCCACAACACTTCAACCCCTCACAGATACTCTAGTTGGAACGCAGGAACGAGCCCTGTTGCAAACTATTGCATCAAAAATTGTAATTACATGCTCCTGTTAAACAGGGGCTGAAAAATTGGGCCTTAGGCACTGGTGCTGGTGCCACAACACTGCATCCCCTCACAGATACTCTAGTTGGAACGCAGGAATGAGCCCTGCTGCAAAAGTATTGCATCAAAAATTGTAATTACACGCCCCTGTTAAACAGGGTCTGAAAAATTGGGCCTTAGGCACTGGTGTCAGCGCCCAGAACCAAAAATGTTCTTACAAGCTATCAGCATGATCATTGAGGAGGAAGAGGATAATTACTCAGCATAATAGGATAGTCACTCAGCATCAGCATAGGCAGTCTTTGAAGGGATCTGACATTTCAAAAAAAAAGTTATTCGGTTACATCAGCATCAGGTGCTTGGTAGCTGGTGGTGATCCAAGACTGATTCATTTTTATGAAAGTCAGTCGATCCAGCAGCACTGAATGTGCGTTTCGAAAGAACGCTGGATGCAGGACAGGCCAGTAGCTCAATTGCATACTGTGCAAGCTCTGGCCAGTGATCCATCCTCAAGACCCAGTAACCCAGAGGATTTTCGGTGGGAAAGGTGTCCAAGTCTGATCTTGCCCCTAGGTATTCCTGCATCATGTAGAACAGATGCTGGCGATGCTTGCTGGAACCGATCATATCTTGGGGCTGTGGACTAAAAAATTGTCTTAACGCACCGGTCAGACGGCCACCTTCTCCACCGCTCCTTCTTTGACTGACCGAAGCCTCAGCAACACGTTGTCCAGAAACAGGAGTTTGTAACCTCCCAGTCTCTGGGAATGCGTTGCACAGACCTTTCTGCAAGGCCTCCCGAAGATGTTTCATCCTCTGCTCCCTCTGCGACGGCAAGATAAGGTCCGCAACCTTACCCTTGTAACGTGGATCAAGAAGGGTTGCCAGCCAGTTTTGGTCCTTCTCCTTGATACCACGAATACGAGGATCCTTACTCAGGCTTTGCAGGATCCGGGAGGCCATGCAGCATAGGTTTGCTGAGGCATTCGGTCCAGAGTCCTCTGGGTCACTAAGGACGATATGGTCCGCAGCCACCTCCTCCCAGCCACGTACAAGTCCATGTGTTTCTTGGGACTGATCCCTTAAAGACTTCTGCTAATGATGAGTGCCAGGCTCCACCTCCATACTGACACAATCCTCCTCCTCCTCGTCCTCTTCCTGTGTGATCGGCAGGCACGCAGGAACACTGTCTGGATAAAGGGGGTCATGAGAGCTAAGGAAGTCCTCCTCTTCCTGCCTCTGTTCTGCCTCAAGTGCCCTGTCCATTATTCCACGCAGCGTGTGCTCCAACAGGTGGACAAGGGGGACAGTGTCACTGATGCATGCACTGTCACTGCTCACCATCCTCGTGGCCTCCTCAAATGGTGACAGGACAGTGCATGCATCCCTGATCATGGCCCACTGGCGTGGGGAAAAAAAACAAGCTCCCCTGACCCTGTCCTGGTGCCATAGTCGCACAGGTACTCATTGATGGCCCTCTGCTGCGTGTGCAGCCGCTGCAGCATGGCCAACGTTGAGTTCCACCTGGTGGACATGTCACAGATTAGGTGGTTCTTGGGCAGGTTAAACTCCTTTTGGAGGTCTGCCAGCCGAGCACTGGCATTATATGACCGGCGGAAATGCTCACAGACTTTCCTGGCCTGCCTCAGGACATCCTGTAAGCCCGGGTACCTGCCCAAGAACCACTGCACCACCAAGTTAAGGACGTGAGCCAAACAGGACACATGGGTCAGTTGTCCCTGTCAGAGGGCGGAGAGGGGGTTGGTTCCCATTGTCGCAAACCACCATTCCTGCCTTAAGTTGGCAATAGCGACAACCACCTCTGAATCTGCCCTTGCAGAGCTGACAGAACCTCTGCCCCAGTGTGGCTCCTGTCCCCCAAGCACACCAGCTCAAGCACCGCATGGCATCTTTTGGCCTGCGTACTTGCGTAGCCCCTTGAACGCCTACGGAGCACCGCTGGTTCCAAGGACAAAGGACAGAAAGAGGCCATGGAGGAAGAAGAAGAGGGGGTGGAGGAGAGAGGTGTGTCAATCATTAGTAGTGGCATTTTGGAGGCGTAGTGGAGGAATAACCTCCAACACTACTGCACCTTGTCCTGCATCCTTCCCAGCTGCCAGCAGAGTCACCCAATGCGCGGTGAAACTTCGGTAACGTCCCTGTCCATGCCTGCTGGACCATGAGTCAGCAGTAATATGCACCTTACTGCTGACTGCCCTGTCCAGCGAGGCCAAGACATTGCCTTCCACATGCCGGTAGAGATCCGGAATTGCCTTCCATGAGAAAAAGTGGCGTTTGGGTACCTGCCACTGAGGAACAGCACATTCCACAAACTCACGGAAGGGGGCAGAGTCTACCAACTGAAAAGGTAGCAGTTGAAGTGCTAGCAATTTTGCCAAGCTAGCATTCAACCGCTGGGCATGTGCATGGCTGGGAGCAAACTTCTTTCGGCGGTGCAGCAGCTTGGGCAGGGAAATTTGCCTGGTACAATCTGACGTCGGTGTACTGAAAGCAGATTGCCCACAAGTACTTGGCTGTGACACACCTAATTCTACACCTTCATTCCTCTCAATACTGGTCTCAGAGAGGAGGTATAGTGGGGTTGGAGATCTCAGCTGATGAAGAGCAAGGAGAGGTTCTCTTTGTTCTTTGGTGTGGGTCTTTTAGATACGCTTGCCAACTAACTGCATGGCAGGTCAACATATCTGGTCAAGCAAGTGGTGCCCAAGCGGGAGATGTTTTGGCCACGCGAGATACGCTTGAGACATATAATGCAAATAGCAGCGGTGCGATCTGATGCACTCGTCTCAAAAAAGGCCCACACCAAATAACTTTTTGAATAATGCACAGAGACAGCAGCGCCCTGCTCATGCAGGGCTTTGCTGTGTAATGCAGTCAGTGTGCTGCCCTTAGGCTGGCCCCTGGAGGGCATCCTGCCTCGTTGGTGATGTGCCTTCTCCTCTTCCTCCTCCTCTCTCCTATCAGGCACCCACTTTGAGTCAGTGACCTCATCATCCCCTCCCTCCTCATCACTGGAGCAAACCTGGCAGTATGCTGCAGCAGGAGGAGCATGACTGCCAGATTGCTGTCCTTCTTGGGCACCCCCTCTGTCCGTGCTCACGTTACTGCCTTCATCTATCTCAATATCATCATCAGAGCCTTCTAAATGCTGGGCAGCCTCCTGGAGCATGTACCCAACACTGTGGTCAAACAGTTCGAGGGACTCTTCAGGAGGACATGGTGGGGCTAGGGAAGGAGCACTGATGCCATTGAGCCAAGGGAAGAGGCCGCATTGGCAGCTGCTTTGCCAAAGTACCCTGAGCATGGGTGAGAGAAGATAAGGAGGATGAGGATGGCTTGGTCATCCACTTGACCAAGTCTTCCGCATGTTGCGGCTCAACACGGCCAGCTGCCGAAAAAAAGGCCAAGCGTGTCTAACGGCCACATGCTGATGAGGATGCACCGTCTCTAGGGATGAGCATCGTGTTCGAGCCGAACCCATGTTCGACTCAAACATCGGCTGTTCGGTCGCTCGCCGAATTGCGAACGATATGGGCCGTTCGCGCCAAATTCGTGTGGCGCGTCACGGCCCATAATTCACTGCGGCATCGCAGTGCATTGCTTGCTGATGATTGGCCAAGCATGCACTATGACCCGCATGCTTGGCCAATCACAGCGCCACCTGAACAGAGAGCCGTAATTGTCCAAAGCCAAGGAGGCTTTGGCCAATTATGGCTCAGGGGATTTAGTACACGCCCCACACTATATAAGGCCGCCTGCACGGCGGCCCTGTGCAATGTGTTCCGGTGTGCTTAGAGAGAGAGAGAGACAGTGTCATTTCATTTGAGTTAGCTAGATTAGACAGGACAGTCAGTCAGTTAGCTGCACTTAAAGTGTATTGTGGATATATATGCATCCCAGGTGTTGCATATATATATATATATACACTGTATTCAGTTTAGCTAGATCCGTTCCTGTTATCTTCTAGACTATTTACATTTAGTGCAGTGCGTCCTGCTCACAGTGTTCAGCTAGATCCGTTCCTGTTATCTTCCTACTGACAGGCAGGCTTGTCTTGTTACAGTATTTACAGCTACCTAAAGAAAATTACTGGTGTTCTTTTGATCCTATTAGTACCACGGTCAGGCAGCTAAACTATTTACAGTTAGTGCAGTGCATCCTGCTCACAGTGTTCAGCTAGATCCGTTCCTGTTATCTTCCTACTGACAGGCAGGCTTGTCTTGTTACAGTATATAAAGCTACCTGAAGAAAATTACTGGTGTTCTTTTGATCCTATTAGTACCACAGTCAGGCAGCTAGACTATTTACATTTAGTGCAGTGCGTCCTGCTCACAGTGTTCAGCTAGATCCGTTCCTGTTATCTTCCTACTGACAGGCAGACTTGTCTTGTTAAAGTATTTACAGCTACCTAAAGAAAATTACTGGTGTTCTTTTGATCCTATTAGTACCACGGTCAGGCAGCTAGACTATTTACATTTAGTACAGTGCGTCCTGCTCACAGTGTTCAGCTAGATCCGTTCCTGTTATCTTCCTACTGACAGGCAGGCTTGTCTTGTTACAGTATATAAAGCTACCTGAAGAAAATTACTGGTGTTCTTTTGATCCTATTAGTACCACGGTCAGGCAGCTAGACTATTTAAAGTTAGTGCAGTGCGTCCTGCTCACAGTGTTCAGCTAGATCCGTTCCTGTTATCTTCCTACTGACAGGCAGGCTTGTCTTGTTACAGTATATAAAGCTACCTGAAGAAAATTACTGGTGTTCTTTTGATCCTATTAGTACCACGGTCAGGCAGCTAGACTATTTACATTTAGTGCAGTGCGTCCTGCTCACAGTGTTCAGCTAGATCCGTTCCTGTTATCTTCCTACTGACAGGCAGGCTTGTCTTGTTACAGTATATAAAGCTACCTGAAGAAAATTACTGGTGTTCTTTTGATTCTATTAGTACCACGGTCAGGCAGCTAGACTATTTACAGTTAGTGCAGTGCGTTCTGCTCACAGTGTTCAGCTAGATCCGTTCCTGTTATCTTCCTACTGACAGGCAGGCTTGTCTTGTTACAGTATATAAAGCTACCTGAAGAAAATTACTGGTGTTCTTTTGATCCTATTAGTACCACGGTCAGGCAGTAAGACTATTTACATTTAGTGCAGTGCGTCCTGCTCACAGTGTTCAGCTAGATCCGTTCCTGTTATCTTCCTACTGACAGGCAGGCTTGTCTTGTTACAGTATTTACAGCTACCTAAAGAAAATTACTGGTGTTCTTTTGATCCTATTAGTACCACGGTCAGGCAGCTAGACTATTTACATTTAGTACAGTGCGTCCTGCTCACAGTGTTCAGCTAGATCCGTTCCTGTTATCTTCCTACTGACAGGCAGGCTTGTCTTGTTACAGTATATAAAGCTACCTGAAGAAAATTACTGGTGTTCTTTTGATCCTATTAGTACCACGGTCAGGCAGCTAGACTATTTACATTTAGTGCAGTGCGTCCTGCTCACAGTGTTCAGCTAGATCCGTTCCTGTTATCTTCCTACTGACAGGCAGGCTTGTCTTGTTACAGTATATAAAGCTACCTGAAGAAAATTACTGGTGTTCTTTTGATCCTATTAGTACCACGGTCAGGCAGCTAGACTATTTACAGTTAGTGCAGTGCGTTCTGCTCACAGTGTTCAGCTAGATCCGTTCCTGTTATCTTCCTACTGACAGGCAGGCTTGTCTTGTTACAGTATATAAAGCTACCTGAAGAAAATTACTGGTGTTCTTTTGATCCTATTAGTACCACGATCAGGCAGCTAGACTATTTACATTTAGTGCAGTGCGTCCTGCTCACAGTGTTCAGCTAGATCCGTTCCTGTTATCTTCCTACTGACAGGCAGGCTTGTCTTGTTAAAGTATTTACAGCTACCTAAAGAAAATTACTGGTGTTCTTTTGATCCTATTAGTACCACGGTCAGGCAGCTAGACTATTTACATTTAGTACAGTGCGTCCTGCTCACAGTGTTCAGCTAGATCCGTTCCTGTTATCTTCCTACTGACAGGCAGGCTTGTCTTGTTACAGTATATAAAGCTACCTGAAGAAAATTAATGGTGTTCTTTTGATCCTATTAGTACCACAGTCAGGCAGCTAGACTATTTACATTTAGTGCAGTGCGTCCTGCTCACAGTGTTCAGCTAGATCCATTCCTGTTATCTTCCTACTGACAGGCAGGCTTGTCTTGTTAAAGTATTTACAGCTACCTAAAGAAAATTACTGGTGTTCTTTTGATCCTATTAGTACCACGGTCAGGCAGCTAGACTATTTACATTTAGTGCAGTGCGTCCTGCTCACAGTGTTCAGCTAGATCCATTCCTCTTATCTTCCTACTGACAGGCAGGCTTGTCTTGTTACAGTATTTACAGCTACCTAAAGAAAATTACTGGTGTTCTTTTGATCCTATTAGTACCACGGTCAGGCAGCTAAACTATTTACAGTTAGTGCAGTGCTTCCTGCTCACAGTGTTCAGCTAGATCCGTTCCTGTTATCTTCCTACTGACAGGCAGGCTTGTCTTGTTACAGTATATAAAGCTACCTGAAGAAAATTACTGGTGTTCTTTTGATCCTATTAGTACCACGGTCAGGCAGCTAGACTATTTACATTTAGTGCAGTGCGTCCTGCTCACAGTGTTCAGCTAGATCCGTTCCTGTTATCTTCCTACTGACAGGCAGGCTTGTCTTGTTAAAGTATTTACAGCTACCTAAAGAAAATTACTGGTGTTCTTTTGATCCTATTAGTACCACGGTCAGGCAGCTAGACTATTTACATTTAGTGCAGTGCGTCCTGCTCACAGTGTTCAGCTAGATCCGTTCCTGTTATCTTCCTACTGACAGGCAGGCTTGTCTTGTTAAAGTATTTACAGCTACCTAAAGAAAATTACTGGTGTTCTTTTGATCCTATTAGTACCACGGTCAGGCAGCTAGACTATTTACATTTAGTACAGTGCGTCCTGCTCACAGTGTTCAGCTAGATCCGTTCCTGTTATCTTCCTACTGACAGGCAGGCTTGTCTTGTTACAGTATATAAAGCTACCTGAAGAAAATTACTGGTGTTCTTTTGATCCTATTAGTACCACGGTCAGGCAGCTAGACTATTTACATTTAGTGCAGTGCGTCCTGCTCACAGTGTTCAGCTAGATCCATTCCTGTTTTCTTCCTACTGACAGGCAGGCTTGTCTTGTTACAGTATATAAAGCTACCTGAAGAAAATTACTGGTGTTCTTTTGATCCTATTAGTACCACGGTCAGGCAGCTAGACTATTTACAGTTAGTGCAGTGCGTCCTGCTCACAGTGTTCAGCTAAACCTACAAATTAGTGGGGTGAGTCCACCTCACAGTGTTCAGCTAAAGCTACCTGTAGAAGGTTGGTGGTGTTCTCATACTACAGGCAGGCAGTTGATTTTGCTAGCTGCAGTATATATATATATATATATATATATATATATATATATATATATATATATATATATATATATCCCAGCTTAGTGCAGCTACAGGCCATTAGTATGTATGGAAGGCCAAGAAGGAGAGGCAGACAGTCACAAGCCAATAAGAGAGGGCAAGCAGGCTCTGTGTCTAGTGCTGGTCGTGGAGACGGTGCATCCTCATCAGCACGTGGAAATGGGACACGCTTGGCCTTTTTTTCAGCAGCTGGCCGTGTTGAGCCGCAACATGCGGAAGACTTGGTCGAGTGGATGACCAAGCCGTCCTCATCCTCCTCATCCTCTCTCACCCATGCCCAGGGTGCTTTGTCTGGCAAAGCAGCGGCCTCTTCCCTTGGCTCAATGTCATCAGTGACTCCTTCCCTAGCTCCACCATGTCCTCCTGAGGAGTCCCTCGAACTGTTTGACCACAGTGTTGGGTACATGTTCCCGGAGGATCCCCAGCGTTTGGAATGCTCTGATGATGATACTGAGCTCGATGAAGGCAGTAACATGAGCACGGACAGAGGGGGTGCCCAAGAAGGACAGCAATCTGGCAGTCATGCTCCCCCTGCTGCAGCATACTGCCAGGTTTGCTCCAGTGATGAGGAGGGAGGGGATGATGAGGTCACTGACTCAACGTGGGTGCCTGATAGGAGAGAGGAGGAGGAGGAGGAGGCGGCACATCACCAACGAGGCAGGATGCCCTCCAGGGGCCAGCCTAAGGGCAGCACATTGACTGCATCACATGTGCAGGGCGCTGCAGTCTCTGCGCTTTATTCAAAAAGTTCTTTGGTGTGGGCCTTTTTTGAGACGAGTGCATCAGATCGCACCACTGCTATTTGCAACATATGTCTCAAGCGTATCTCACGTGGCCAAAACATCTCCCGCTTGGGTACCACATGCTTGACCAGACATATGTTGACCTGCCATGCAGTTCGTTGGCAAGCGCATCTAAAAGACCCACACCAAAGAACAAAGAGGACCTCTCCTTGCTCCTCATCAGCTGAGATTTCCAACCCCACTAGACCTTCAGTCCTCTCTGAGACCTGCACTGAGAGGAATGAAGGTGTAGAATTAGGTGTGTCACAGCCAAGTACTTGTGGGCAATCTGCTTTTGGTACACCGACGTCAGATTGTACCAGGCAAATTTCCCTGCCCCAGCTGCTGCACCGCCGAAAGAAGTTTGCTCCCAGCCATCCACATGCCCAGCGGTTGAATGCTAGCTTGGCAAAATTGCTAGCACTTCAACTGCTGCCTTATCAGTTGGTAGACTCTGCCCCCTTCCGTGAGTTTGTGGAATGTGCGGTTCCTCAGTGGCAGGTACCCAAACACCACTTTTTCTCACGGAAGGCGATTCCGGCTCTCTACCGGCATGTGGAAGGCAATGTCCATGCCTCGCTGGACAGGGCGGTCAGCGGTAAGGTGCATATTACCGCTGACTCATGGTCCAGCAGGCATGGACAGGGACGTTACCTAAGTTTCACGGCGCATTGGGTGACTCTGCTGGCAGCTGGGAAGGATGCAGGACAAGGTGCAGTAGTGTTGGAGGTTGTTCCGCCACCACGCCTCCAAAATGCTAATGATTGTGACACACCTCTCTCCTCCACCCCCTCCTCTTCTTCTTCCTCCATGGCCTCTTCCTCGGAACCAGCGGTGCTCCGTAGTCATTCAAGGGGCTACGCAAGTACGCAGGCCAAAAGATGCCATGCGGTGCTTGAGCTGGTGTGCTTGGGGGACAGGAGCCACACTGGGGCAGAGGTTCTGTCAGCTCTGTAAGGGCAGGTTCAGAGGTGGTTGATGCCACGCCAAGTTAAGGCAGGAATGGTGGTTTGCGACAATGGCACCAACCTCCTCTCTGCCCTCCAACAGGGACAAATGACCCATGTGCCCTGTTTGGCTCACGTCCTTAACTTGGTGGTGCAGCGGTTCTTGGGCAGGTACCCGGGCTTACAGGATGTCCTGAGGCAGGCCAGGAAAGTCTGTGTGCATTTCCGCCGGTCATATAATGCCAGTGCTCGGCTGACGGACCTCCAAAAGGAGTTTAACCTGCCCAAGAACCGCCTAATCTGTGACATGCCCACCAGGTGGAACTCAACGTTGGCCATGCTGCAGCGGCTGCACACGCAGAAGAGGGCCATCAATGAGTTCCTGAGGCAGGAAGAGGAGGACTTCCTTAGCTCTCAAGGCCCCCTTTATCCAGACAGTGTTCCTGCGTGCCCGCCGATCACACAGGAAGAGGACGAGGAGGAGGAGGAGGAGGAGGAGGAAGATTGTGTCAGTATGGAGGTGGAGTCTGGCACTCAGCATCAGCAGCAGTCTTTAAGGGATCAGTCCCAAGAAACACATGGACTTGTATGTGGCTGGGAGGAGGTGGCTGCGGACCATGTCGTCTTTAGTGACCCAGAGGACTCCGGACCGAATGCCTCAGCAAACCTACGCTGCATGGCCTCCCTGATACTGCAAAGCCTGCGTAAGGATCCTCGTATTCGTGGTATCAAGGAGAAGGACCAATACTGGCTGGCAACCCTCCTTGATCCACGTTACAAGGGTAAGGTTGCGGACCTTATCTTGCCATCGCAGAGGGAGCAGAGGATGAAACATCTTCGGGAGGCCTTGCAGAAAGGTCTGTGCAACGCGTTCCCAGAGACTGGGAGGTTACAAACTCCTGTTTCCTGGACAACGTGTTGCTGAGGCTTCAGTCAGTCAAAGAAGGAGCGGTGGAGAAGGTGGCCGTCTGACCGATGCGTTCAGACAATTTTTTGGTTCGCAGCCCCAAGGTATGATCGGTTCCAGCAAACATCGCTAGCGTCTGTTTTACATGGTGCAGGAATACCTAGGGGCAAGATCTGACTTGGACACCTTTCCCACCGAAAATCCTCTGGGTTACTGGGTCTTGAGGATGGATCACTGGCCAGAGCTTGCACAGTATGCAATTGAGCTACTGGCCTGTCCTGCATCCAGCGTTCTTTCGGAACGCACATTCAGTGCTGCTGGAGGCGTGGTAACCGATCACAGGGTGCGTCTGTCCACCGACTCGGTCGATCGACTGACCTTCATAAAAATGAATCAGTCTTGGATCACCACCAGCTACCAAGCACCTGATGCTGATGTAACCGAATAATTTTTTTGAAATCTCAGATCCCTTCAAAGACTGCCTATGCTGATGCTGAGTGACTATCCCTGAGTAATTATCCTCTTCCTCCTCAATCATCACGCTGATAGCTTGTAAGAACATTTTTGGTTCTGGGCGCCACCACCAGTGCCTAAGGCACAATTTTTCAGCCCCTGTTTAACAGGGGTGTGTAATTACAATTTTTGATGTAATACTTTGCAGCAGGGCTCGTTCCTGCATTCCAACTAGAGTGTCTGTGAGGGGTTGCAGTGTTGTGGCACCAGCACCAGTGCCTAAGGCCCAATTTTTCTGCCCCTGTCTAACAGGGGCGTGTAATTACAATTTTTGATGCAATACTTTGCAGCAGGGCTCGTTCCTGCATTCCAACTAGAGTGTCTGTGAGGGGTTGCAGTGTTGTGGCACCAGCACCAGTGCCCAAGGCCCAATTTTTCTGCTCTTGTCTAACAGGGGCGTGTAATTACAATTTTTGATGCAATACTTTGCAGCAGGGCTCGTTCCTGCATTGCAACTAGAGTGTCTGTGAGGGGTTGCAGTGTTGTGGCACCAACACCAGTGCCCAAGGCCCAATTTTTCTGCTCCTGTCTAACAGGGGCGTGTAATTACAATTTTTGATGCAATACTTTGCAGCAGGGCTCGTTCCTGCATTCCAACTAGAGTGTCTGTGAGGGGTTGCAGTGTTGTGGCACCAGCACCAGTGCCCAAGGCCCAATTTTTCTGCTCCTGTCTAACAGGGGCGTGTAATTACAATTTTTGATGCAATACTTTGCAGCAGGGCTCGTTCCTGCGTTCCAACTAGAGTGTCTGTGAGGGGTTGCAGTGTTGTGGCACCAGCACCAGTGCCTAAGGCCCAATTTTTCAGCCCTTGTTTAACAGGGGCGTGTAATTACAATTTTTGATGCAATATTTTGCAGCAGGGCTCGTTCCTGCATTCCAACTAGAGTGTCTGCGAGGGGTTGCAGTGTTGTGGCACCAGCACCAGTACCTAAGGCCCAATTTTTCTGCCCCTGTCTAACAGGGGCGTGTAATTACAATTTTTGATGCGATACTTTGCAGCAGGGCTCGTTCCTGCGTTCCAACTAGAGTGTCTGTGAGGGGTTGCAGTGTTGTGGCACCAGCACCAGTGCCTAAGGCCTAATTTTTCAGCTCCTGTTCAACAGGGGCATGTAATTACAATTCTTGATCTAATATTTCACAGCAGGGCCCTGTGAGGGCTTACAGTTTTGTGGCCACAGCAACACCTAAGGCCCAAATTTCTGCTGAGTATATAGGGCAGGACCCTACTTTCAAACATCTAACTTACAAACGACTCCTACTTCCAAACGGAAGGAGACAACAGGAAGTGAGATGAAATCTACCCCATGGAAGGGAAATTCTCTCCTGTAAGAGTTAATATGGGAAAAAAAATTCTCCTTTCCACTGATGCTTTCCAATCCTTGTTCCACAAAAAAACCCAAATTTTCAAAAAACATTTTTCATTGGGACAAAAAGTGAGGTGAAATCTTCTGAAGAGGAGGAAAGACAGCAAAACAAATGTCACAGGGGTGATAACCCTTCCCTATGTTTTCCAAAAAGCTTAAAAAAGATTTTTTGGCTGGAGCTAAACACGTTAAAAATGTACCCGTTCAAAATTACAAACAGATTCTACTTAACAACAAACCTACAGTCCCTGTCTTGTTTGCACCGCCTGTATACTGCTGTTCAGAGTATATAGGGCCTGGTGGCCCCACACCTTTCCTTATTTTAATTTGGGTGCAGGGTTCCCCTTAATATCCATACAAGACCCAAAGGGCCTGGTAATGGACTGGGGGGTACCCATGCTGTTTGTCTCACTGATTTTCATCCATATTGCCATGACCCGACATTACATTAAACCCGCAAGCAGTTTTAAATGAGATTTTTTCCTTTAAAAATGACATTTGGTGCAGGGACTGTTCTAAACACGGGAAACACGCGTCACTTTACAGGCATACTATAGACACCCCCCAGGTACGATATTTAAAGGAATATTTCACTTTTTTTTTTTTTTTACTTTAAGCATCATTAAAATCACTGCTCCCGAAAAAACGGCCGTTTTTAAAAGTTTTTTTTGCATTGATACATGTCCCCTGGGGTAGGACCCGGGTCCCCAAACCCTTTTTAGGACAATACCATGCAAATTAGCCTTTAAAATGAGCACTTTTGATTTCGAACGTTCGAGTCCCATAGACGTCAATGGGGTTCTAACGTTCGTGCGAACTTTCGGTCCGTTCGCAGGTTCTGGTGCGAACCGAACCGGGGGGTGTTCGGCTCATCCCTAACCGTCTCCATGACCAGCACTGTTGCCTCTAGACACAGAGCCTGCTTGCCCTCTTTTATTGGCTTGTGACTGTCTGCTTCTCCTTGTTGGCCTTCCAGACATACTAATGGCCTGTAGCTGCACTAAGCTGGGATATATATATATATATATATATATATATATATATATATATATATATACACAGTATGCCTGCCTGCCTGTAGTATGAGAACACCACCAACCTTCTACAGGTAGCTTTATCTGAACACTGTTGTGCAGAAGTCGCACTACACTAACGTGCAAATAATTTAGCTGCCTGCGGTAGTGATAGGATCAGGAAAACACCACCAACCTTCTACAGGTAGCTTTAGCTGAACACTGTGCACAGGTCGCACTACACTAACTTGTAGCTTATTTAGCTGCCTGCGGTAGTGATAGGATCAGGAAAACACCACCAACCTTCTACAGGTAGCTTTAGCTGAACACTGCGCAGAGGCCACAGTACACTAACTTGTAGCTTTAGCTGAACACTGTTCAGAGGACGCACTACACTAACTTGTAGCTTTAGCTGAACACTGTGCAGAGGTCGCACTACATTAACTTGTAGTTTTAGCTGAACACTGTGAGGAGGACGTATTACACTAACTTGTAGCTTTAGCTGAACACTGTACACTACACTAACTTGTACCTTTAGCTGAACACTGTTTAGAGGACGCACTACACTAACTTGTAGCTTTAGCTTAACACTGTGCAGAAGTCGCACTACACTAACTTGTAGCTTTAGCTGAACACTGTTCAGAGGACGCACTACACTAACTTGTAGCTTTAGCTGAACACTGTGCAGAGGCCGCACTACACTAACTTGTAGCTTTAGCTGAACACTGTTCAGAGGATGCACTACACTAACTTGTAGCTTTAGCTGAATACTGTGCAGAGGTCGCACTACACTAACTTATAGCTTTAGCTGAACACTGTGAGGAGGACGCACTACACTAACTGTAAATAGTCTAGCTGCCTGACTGTGGTACTAAAAGGATCAAAAGAACACCTGCAATTTTCTTCAGGTAGCTGTAAATACTGTAACAACACAAGCCTGCCGGTCAGTAGCAAGATAGCAGGAAAGGATCTAGCTAAACTGAATACAGTGTATATATATATTATATATATATATATATATATATATATATATATATATATATATATATATATATATATATATTATATATATATACACACACACACACACAACACCTGGGATGCATATATATATACACAATACACTGACTGACTGTCCTGCCTAATCTATCTAACTTAAATCAAATGACACTGTCTGTCTCTCTCTCCATCTCTGTCGGAACGCCGGAACACACTACACAGGGCTGCCGTGCAGGCGGCCTTATATAGTGTGGGGCGTGTACTAAATCCCCTGAGCCATAATTGGCCAAAGCCTCCTTGGCTTTGGCCATTTACGGCTCTCTGTTTAGATGGCGCTGTGATTGGCCAAGCATGCGGGTCATAGTGCATGCTTGGCCAATCATCAGCCAGCAATGCACTGCGATGCCGCAGTGAATTATGGGCTGTGACGCACCACACAAATTTGGCGCGAAGAGCCCATATCGTTCGCAATTTGGCGAACAGACAATGTTCGAGTCGAACATGAAGCTCATCCCTATTCCTGACCACTCCTGTTTGCTGCCAGTCTCCAACCCCAGCTTGTCTTGACCACTCTCCTTTGGTTTGATTGCTGCCCGCCTGTTTCCAACCCGGCCTGCACCCGACTACTCTTCTGCCTCCGTCTGGTACGTGCTCTGCTCGCCAGTGTTGATATGTCCTGTCTGACCTCGCCAGAGTTCCTGCCAAACTACAGAACACCACCTCACTGTCTGCTGTTCCAGAGTTCCTGCCTAGCTACAGAGCTCCTCCCTGCAGCCAGCTTTTCCAGTGTTCCTGCCAAGTTACAGTGCACCTCCTTGCAGTCTGCTGTGCCAGAGTCCCTGCTGAACTACAGAACACCTCCTTGCTGTCTGCTGTTCCAGAGTTCCTGCCAAGCTACAGAGCTCCTCCTTGCAGCCAGCTGTTCCAGTGTTCCTGCCAAAGTTACAGTGCACCTCCTTGCAGGCTGCTGTGCCAGAATTCCTGACAAACTACAGAACACCTCCTCGCTGTCTGCTGTTCCAGAGTTCCTGCCAAGCTACAGAGCTCCTCCTTGCAGCCAGCTGTTCCAGTGTTCCTGCCAAGTTACAGTGCACCTCCTTGCAGTCTGCTGTGCCAGAGTTCCTGCCGAACTACAGAACACCTCCTCGCTGTCTGCTGTCCCAGAGTTCCTGCCAAGCTACAGAGCTCCTCCTTGCAGCCAGCTGTTCCAGTGTTCCTGCCAGTCTCTCTTAGCTACTTCAGAGGTCCGGATTAGCCCTACACCTGCCGTTAGGCACTTGTGCTCCTCTGCACTCCTGAGTCCCTGTCTCCTCTACCAGGGGATCTCGAGCCAGAGGCATACGAGAGGCCGCTCCCTGCATTCTGGGCTTTATCACCAGGTACGTGACACAATCCCTCCATTGGCTGCCACTCACCCAACAAATTAAATTCAAAATACTAATAATAACTTATAAAGCCATCCACAACTCTGCCCCCAGCTACATCACTAACCTAATCTCAAATTACCAAACCTCCCAAAACCTCCTGCTCTCTCGTTCCCTCATCACCTTGTCCCATACTCACCTCCAGGACTTCTCCCTAGCCTTGACCCTCCCTTTTAGATTATAACCTCTAATGAGGAGGGAGTCTGATTTCTTCCTGTATTGAATTGTATTGTAGTCTGTACTGTTTGCTGTACCTTGCAAAGCGTTGCACAAACTGTTGGCGCTATATAAATCCTGTGTAATAATAATAATGATATGAAGAGAGAACAGAGTGACGGATTGATGAGCTAATCACTGTGGCTTAGCCTTTCACTGTGTAGCCACTTTTTTATATGAAAAATATATATCTTTACTCACATAATTGCACCTAAAAATTAACCTATAACAAAACAATAAAAATAATTGCAATCCCTGGGAAGAACCTACAGCATGGAGTAGAATTAACTTGAACATTCAGAAAAATTATAGCCAAACAAAAATTGAAAACTAAAATTATATGTAGTGGTACCCCCATGGGGGCTGCTGGGTTGTTCATCATGATTTTGCCAATCCCTCCGCTTCCAATCTCCCATGCATGCACATGACACCAAACAGTCATTGTTAAAGTTTTATTACTCTTTATGCCTGGAATAAATCTGGGAGTTGTTCATAGGTAGATATGAGATGCTCCGCCAGACGCCACTTTATATGAGGGTATAATCCACAGCCATAGCTTTTGTTGCTGGACTTCCCTAAACAATCCTTACCTGAGTCTATTGCTTTCTCTAGTGCAGTACTCCCAAGTTGAACAAAAGGCATTACTCTGAATAATTCCCCCTGCTTGACTGATAGAATTCCTTTTGGGTATTCATGTTAGAGTCACAGGCCATCATTGCCTTTTTCCATGACACACACGCTAACGCCCATCAGTCTCTGAAAGTCACTGTCCTTATAGTTTATATTGTAGTCCATAGGCTCACAGCATGTCCCTTGTCTCACTCTGACACTTGCTTCTCTGGGTTTTCACTGACCTGATTCTCTCCCAACCAACAGTCCATGTTTCCCACAGAAAGTTGATCACCCAGTCTTTTTCCTCCGCTTCACTCCTACTTCCTCCTCATCCCTCCGGCACATCCCCGCGTGGGAATGCCCGGCTCTTTCCTCAGCGTTACATGCTGACTCCACTGTACTCCAGGCGCCCGGCTTGGACCTCCTGGAACACTTCACGATCCTGGCCCCAGGCCTTCCCCTCTGTCTCCCGGGCCCCAGACCCTCCTGTTCTTTCCTGGGCCCTAGGCCCTCCTGTTCTTTCCTGGGCCCTAGGCCCTCCTGTTTTTTCCTGGCCCTAGGCCCTCCTCTCTCTTGAAAGCATGTGACCCCCTTGTATGAGAGACCTCCTCTCGACCAAACAAATGAATGATTGGTCAGGACTCTCACATGAGTTTCCTGCCACTCAGGTCTCAGCCCACACTCTCCTTCTGTAACAATTTACAGTCAGGCAGAGAAGGTATCTCTGAGCCCAAGTGTAGGTGGCCACACCCCCCACTATTCTGACACTCCCAAACCTGAATCAAAACAACCAGGCCTGGTAAAAACCCACAGGCCTGGCTAAATTTACCTGTACTAAATCCTATGCTATTAAATCCTACCCTATAGTAGAGGGCGCTACATCTATAACCTAAAAAGACTTCAGTCTATGGAATCATTCAACATTACATAACAGGTTATGTTACAAAATTTGAAATACAAAAATAACAAAAAAAGACTTTGCATGAGTTCCTTTCTAAAAAAAAGGTCAACAAATAAATCAAACACAAAATGACAGTACAGCCATGTAATAAAGTCATGTGATCCTGCTGTAATTAATCAGACAATGACAGTGATGTGGACAGGGCCAGGTAGTTGGTAACCTATTTGGAAGATTTGAAAAGCAAAGTTTTTTTGTGTATGTGTGCACTATTCTCTGTGGTTTAATGTGTATATTGGTCTTTATAGCAGTACCAACCTTAGAAATGTATGTTTAGAGCAGTGGTTCTCAATCTTTCTAGTACTGTGACCCCTTGATATAACTTCCCAAATTATTGGGACCCCAACAGTAAAATTATTTTCATAGCCTGTGTTGTCAGCACCCAAGGCAAGACAAGTAATTTGCGGCCCAAACCGTGGAATGTAGCGCTCCCTGAGTCCCTTCCACTCGTACAATATTAAAACTCCTTATGGTACATTTTAGGATGTACCACTCTTTCTCTTTGCTTTCCTTTCTTTTCCTTTTATCTCTCTATATCCTAATTTCTTGTTTTTTTCCCCAATCCCTCTCTCTAGCCATCTTTCTTGTTCTTTCTCTTATTCTCTCTTTTTCATTGTTCCTCCCCCTCTTTTTCTCTCCTTTCCATGTATTCTCCATTTTTATTCCTTCTCTTTGTCAGAGCTGGGCTCACCCCTTCCTTCTCAGAGCTGGTCGCTCAGCTGTCAGCTAATTGCCAGCTCCTATCTCTCCACAGTTACTCAGCTGTTGATGATATCCTGCTCGTCAGTTCTGCCTACTTAAGCCATTCAGCCCAGTGGATCTCTGCCTTCGCCTTGGTCAACTTCACAGAGACTATCTCCTGCGTTCCTGTTTAAAGACTTGCTTTGCTGACATCCCTTCTGGCTCCAGATCCTGCTTGCTCTTCCACTACAGTGATCCCGGACTTCTGGCTTGGCTGACTATCCATTCCGGTTACTGTACTTTTAGCTATGTTTTGACTACGTTTGTTCTTTTTACTTTTATTATTAAACAAGTGTGATTTAACTGTACTTCTGTTTCGGTCTGATTTCATGGTTTCTGACAGTAGACGAGGGCCATGAATTCAGAAGATCTAGTCAATCCACTTGTTGGTAATATTTTTTCTAGATTGGATGAACTGGATCACCGCATGGATCAGTTTGCCATGGCATTACAAACGCTCCTGAGTCGCATGGCTCACCTGGAATCTCCCACTGTGGCCACCCCAGTACAACCTATGTTGCAGGCCATCCCTGCTGCTGCTCCAGTCTCTGTGCAGGCACCCGCCCTGAGTATTACCTCTATCAGAAGTATGTCTGGTTCCACTCCGCTTCCCCAGCGATTTGGGGGTTATCCAGTCCAATGCAGAGAGGGTTTCTCAACCAGGTTTAGATATACTTTGAGATGCTGCCCCGGGCGTTTCCCACAGACAGAAGCAAAGTAGGTTTCGTGATATCTTTGCTTTCTGAGAGAGCCTTGGCCTGGGCAAACCCTCTATGGGAGACACAAAAAACTGTTGTCTTGAGCTACCCTGAGTTTGTGGCTATGTTTAAAAGGGTATTTGATGTTCCTGCATGCTCCGCTTCTGCTGCCAAGTGCCTCATGTCCATCGAACAGAGTACAAGAACTGTTGCCGACTACGCCATTGAATTTCGTACTCTTGCAGCAGAGGTTGCGTGGAACAATGAGGCCCTTGTGGCTGTTTTTCTCATGTTCTCTCAGATACCATCAAGGATGAGATAGCAGCCTGAGATATACCCACTGTCTTTGGTAAAAAAAATGTCAATAAGCGTATATTTATTGGTTTGCGCAAAAGTTATAGCGTCTACAAACTAGGGTACATTTTCTGGAATTTACACAGCTTTTAGTTTATGACTGCCTATGTCATTGCTTGAGGTGCTAAAATGGCAGGGCAGTACAAACCCCCCCAAATGACCCCATTTTGGAAAGTAGACACCCCAAGGAAATTGCTGAGGCATGTTGAGCCCATTGAATAATAATTGTTTTTGCCCCAAGTGATTGAATAATGACAAAAAAAAAAGAAACTACAAAAAGTGGTCACTAAATGATATATTGCTCACACAGGCCATGGGCATATGTGGAATTGCACCCCAAAATATATTCAGCTGCTTCTCCTGAGTACGAGGATACCACATGTGTGGGACTTTTTGGGAGCCTAGCCGCGTACGGGGCCCCGAAAACCAATCACCGCCTTCAGGAATTCTAAGGGTGTAAATTTTTGGTTTTACTCTTCACTACCCATCACAGTTTCGGACGCCATGGAATTCCCAGGTGGCACAACCCCCCCAAATGACCCCATTTTGAAAAGTAGACACCCCAAGCTATTTGCTGAGAGGCTTGGTGAGTATTTTGCACCTCTCATTTGTTTTTGAAAATGAAGAAAGACCAGAAAAAAACATTTTTTTTTTCTTTTTTCAATTTTCAAAACTTTGTGACAAAAAGTGAGGTCTGCAAAATACTCACTATACCTCTCATCAAATAGCTTGGGGTGTCTACTTTCCAAAATGGGGTCATTTGGGGGGGGGGGGTTGAACTGTCCTGGCATTTTATGCACAACATTTAGAAGCTTATGTCACACATCACCCACTCTTCTAACCACTTGAAGACAAAGCCCTTTCTGACACTTTTTGTTTACATGAAAAAAATATTTTTTTTTTGCAAGAAAATTACTTTGAACCCCCAAACATTATATATTTTTTAAAAGCAAAGGCCCTACAGATTAAAATGGTGGGTGTTTCATTTTTTTTTTTTCACACAGTATTTGCGCAGCGATTTTTCAAACGCATTTTTTGGGGAAAAAAAACACACTTTTTTAAATTTTAATGCACTAAAACACACTATATTGCCCAAATGTTTGATGAAATAAAAAAGATGATCTTAGGCCGAGTACATGGATCCCAAACATGACATGCTTTAAAATTGCGCACAAACGTGCAGTGGCAACAAAATAAATACATTTTTAAAAGCCTTTAAAAGCCTTTACAGGTTACCACTTTAGATTTACAGAGGAGGTCTACTGCTAAAATTACTGCCCTCGATCTGACCTTCGCGGTGATACCTCATATGCATGGTGCAATTGCTGTTTACATTTGACACCAGACCGACGCTTGCGTTCGCCTTTGCGTGAGAGCAGGGGGGGACAGGGGTGCTTTTTTTTTTTTTTCCTTCATTATTTTTTTTTTGCTTTTTTATCTTATTTTTAAACTGTTCCTTTCATTTTTTTTAAATCATTTTTATTGTTATCTCAGGGAATATAAATATCCCCTATGATAGCAATAGGTAGTGACAGGTACTCTTTTTTGAAAAAAATTGGGGTCTATTAGACCCTAGATTTCTCCTCTGCCCTCAAAGCATCTGACCACACCAAGATCGGTGTGATAAAATGCTTCCCCAATTTCCCAATGGCGCTGTTTACATCCAGCCATGAAATGCTCGTAGCTTCCGGTTTCTTAGGCCATAGAGATGTTTGGAGCCACTCTGGTCTCTGATCAGCTCTATGGTCAGCTGGCTGAATCACCGGCTGCATTCTCAGGTTCCCTGTTGAGACAGGAGAGCCAGAGAAAAACACGGAAGACGGTGGGGGGGGCATTCCCTCCCACTGCTTGTAAAAGCAGTCTAGAGGCTAATTAGCCACTAGGATTGCTTTTACATGAAAGCCGACTGCTGGCTGAAAAGAATGATACCAAGATTATACCTAAACCTGCAGGCATCATTCTGGTATAACCACTCAAAGTCGTGAATGGCGTATCTGAAGACAAAAAAATGGTTAACAATAAAACACAGTAAACGGTAAAGTATAAAACAATAGAGAGAGAATAGAGAGAGAGAGAACAATAAAAAAGACAACTATTTTTTTTTTATTTTATTTATTTTTTTGGTGTTTTTTTTTTTTTACACTTCTTTTTGTAACTGTAACTTTTGTAACTGTAACCAGTTCCAGGTTCGGGTCTCTCAAAATGCGATGGCATCTTGGGAGACCCTGTGAAAGTGTGCCTAGTCTGTGCAATGCTGTACCCTACGCTAATACTCAACTAGTGTATGGTAGCGTTCAAAACATTCACCAATGCAAAGATCAGGATTGTCAGGACAGGAGGGACAATAATAGCGGGTGTCACGCCTATATCGGCGCTTGCTGCAGACACAACATCTTTTTTGGGGGGTTCGTTGGGTAGGGGTACTCGGGAGGACATAAAAATGCCTCTCATGCAGCCGACTGCATTTGGTTGGGGATGTGAATGGGGGAAGTACGGGCGCTGCAGAAGTGGTGGGTTCCCAATTAGGATTGGCGAATGCAGCAGGAAGGGCATTATGGGCACGACGGGCTGGTGTTTGTCTTCTTCTTGGTGGCAGCGGGACATTACTTGTGCTTGCCACCTCACCAGCTTGAACTGCACTTATGGGACTCGCCACGTCACCAAGTGTTACTGCAGTGCTGGTTTGACTATGACCGTGTGTACTAGGCCGCTGATGCTTGCCAGTTCATCAAAACGCTACCAAAAAAACTGTTAGCGATCACAGGGATCAGGCCTGACTCTGCGAACGCTGCAGTTATGCGTTTAGTGTTTTGTAAGTGACAGTGATCGATCGATACTGCACTTGGGTGGGCTGGGCTGGGCCGGGCGGAGGGGCAAAACGCAGGTGCTAGCAGGTATCTGGTCTGATCCCGCTAACACTGCGTTTTTGGGAACCCTAAACTGCTGGGGACGCTAGTATAGATCTGATCGGATCAGATATTGATCCGTTCAGATACTATACCAATAAGGGAGGTGTATGCTGCGTGCGTGGGTGTTAGCGGTACTGGCGCTAATCTGATGCTGCCTGGGGGACGCATATCACCGCCAGGCGATCAGGGGGCTAAACCTTTATTCGGTAATAAACGGCGGGTGCCCTGATACTATAAAAAATAAACGAACTAACCAGCGTCATACGTAACAGTTATACAGTGATCACTGGTAAAAGGGATAACTAGGGGGCAATCAAGGGGTTAAAACCTTTATTAGGTAGTATATGGGGGTCCCTGACGCTATAAAACGCTGACGGCGAACCTAACTATTTACCTCTCTAACTATAGTTGTAACGATATCAAGTGCGGGACATGACAAGCTGTAGCTAGCTGCCATCTTGTGTGGAAGTAGCCATGACAGTTTTGCTAACCATGTAACCTCACAGAGAACTCTGAACTCCGTCTTCCCCACCTTAGGAATTCAAAGCTTTTTAAGTTCAACAGAAAAGGTTATCTCAACAGAGAAAACAGAGCCAGGCTAAGTCAGTAGAAAAACATTTGTTGTAAGGGCAGTGTTCAGGCCTGTCGTAAAACTGTCACCCTCCCCACTCAGAGAACAAACAGGCCTCGGTCGTAAAGTCTTTTGAATACACCTCCCTAGAATAAGTATGAAATTTCAGCATGTTTCATAACTTCTGACTTAGTAATAGCACATACATAATCTGGACATATTTAGCTTCCTCCGATAATATGGAACGTTTCAAGTCCAGACACCCCTATGTCAGGTCATATGGGAAACCCCTGGGACCACTTATTCCTCCAAAGCAGGCTATACGTTATAGATATGGCATGTTTAGACTTGTTTTGAAGGAAATCTCAAGTTGAATAATAATATGGATATTTGGAGTCTGTCAACACTACAGATGCAGATATATGAATATGTATTAAAGAAATCTACCTGGGACATGGTCATGAGTGTAGACACCTCCCAGCAACCAACCCCTAAAACCAGCTGGCCAGATGATTGGTTACTGGTTGCTGTCAACACCCCCTTTGATTTGACAGAAAAGAGGAGATGCCAAGACAATGGTCAGTTCTCCTTTTACCATCCAAGAAGAAACATCTGCCAAGTCGAGAACCGATTACCTAGCTCATCGATCGAACTCTGATCAACCCTCGGACATTAATTGCAAGTATCCTTCCTTCCCAATTCTACCTTATTGCTTTGTGGCTGTATATTGTCTTTATTTTTTGAAACATCTTTTTTCTGTAAATATTTTATTTGCATCAACCTTGACCTTTTCATAATAAACCCTTATGTTGAAAAGTGTTAACCTTGTCTCTAAAGCTCTTAATGCAAGCTATAAACGAACCTGCCTCTTGAAGGGCGCTACTGTTGTAGAGTAAGACTCTGAGCAGACCTGTCTGTGGTGACAGTGTGTGTGGCAGACGCTTATTCTAAAATTATAATTGGTATTGCAAAATTACGAGTCTCCCCCGGCTCGGTCTTTTAAACGGGGGTGGTGGCAGTTAAAGGGTTAATTGTGTAATTAGCCCAGTGACAATCGCTCTCAGGCTGCTCGCACCTAGATTGTGGTCCCGCAAGCTGGAAAATCTTTGTGCTGGGCGCAGCTGAGAGTGGCATTGTTACGTAAGTGACAGCGGGGTGTGAGGTTGGCTGGTCCTTTGTCGCGAGTTAGCGAGGAGGGCAGGGATCTGACACCCGCGTTCGTCACATATTGGCTGGCAGCGTAGCGGGATAGTTTCGCATTGAGAGCATTCAGTGCATTGTTAGGAATTAGCTCTGCACTGAAGGATTGTAACCTTTGTGGAAACAGTCCTTAGAGACAAGCTGGTGCATATTTTTTGATTTTGATTTTTTCAAGAGAGACATACAGCAACAACTCTTTCCTACACCTTCTTCCTATCTCTTCTTTCTGTTCTATCTCGTCTGCTTGCAAAATGTCTGGGTTATCAGCATATAAAAAGATGAGCAAGAATGAACTGACTGTTGAGTGCACAGAAAGAGGAATTGACGTTGGTGGCAAAAATCGTGAAGGCTTGATACATGCCTTACAGGAGTTTGATATCCGTGCACACCAGAACCTGGGGGAAACTGGACCAGAAAGGGTTTCCGCTACTCCAGAGCCTAGTGGTTCAGAGGCGGCCTCACCAGATGGGCAAGCAGAGACTGACACTGGAATACCACGGATTGTTACCTCCAAGCCATCACAAGAGCAGGCTAGCATCAGATTGCCTGAAACCATCATAGACTCTCTTCAAATGCAAGAAACTCTAAAAAACCTCAGGGAGACGGATCCTGTGGTGTACCTGCAGTTTCTGGAACGCCAGGCTGAGCGAGAGGCTGCGGAACGCAGGGCTGAGCGAGAGGCGGCAGAACGCCAGGCTGAGAGGGAGGCTGATCGTCGGCACGAATTGGAGATGGCTAGGCTCCAGCAGCAGCGACAGGCTCAGAACCTCGGATCCCTAGAGCACAGGGATGCCTCTCTGCCAGTGATCCCAGCAGCCAAGTTTCCAGTTATGGAAAAGGACAGTGACATTGACGTGTATCTACTGTCGTTTGAAAAAACTTGCCGTCAGTACCATCTCCCCCCAGCACAATGGGCCCGGTACCTGACACCAGGGCTACGAGGCAAGGCCCTGGATGCTTATGTCGAACTGTCAGAAGAACAGTGCGACGATTATGCGGCCCTAAAAGCTGCAATCATCCAAAAGTTTCAGCTAACCCCGGAAGTGTACCGGAAGCGTTTTAGGTCCTTGCAAAAGGGGCCTGGGGACTCATACATGGATGTGGTAGGTCGCTTACGCACCACATTCCGGCAGTGGACTAAAGGCTTGGAAGCCGATTCTTTTGAATCCCTGGAAGATCTTATGATTGCAGATCAACTTTTGCACATCTGTCCTACAGACGTCAGACAGTTTGTGCTGGAGCGAAAGCCAGCCTCTGCCAAAGCAGCAGCAGAACTGGCAGATACCTATATCCACTCTCGGGTATCTGACCATCGCAAGGCTCCTCTGAATGGCTGGAAAGGAGGGAAATCGCACACGGCAACCCCTCCTCTGCCTACCAAACAACTTCCTCAGCGGCCGGAACCTGCAACTCCTGGAGCCAAGGCCTTCCTAACTGACAAACGCAAATGCTACAACTGTGGGGGAGCCGGACATCTCAGGGCGCAGTGCCCTGAGCAGAAGAAGACGACATCACCTGGCCATCCGGCTAGCAACCCTTCCGCTGTGCTGCTCGTCAGTGGGAAACCTCCCAGAACCAATGCCAACTTGCAGCCAGTCATCGTAGGCCACCGGACTGTAACAGGCTTTCGTGACACCGGAGCCAAAGTCACATTGGTCAGACCAGAGGTTATAGAAGAAACAGACATCATCCCAGAGAAGTTCCTTACCCTCACCGGAGTTGGGGGAACCCGTTCCTGTGTACCCCGTGCCTATGTTTTTATTGATTGGGGTGCCGGAAGTGGGATGAGAGAGGTGGGTGTCTCAGAGGAGATCCCCACTGCGGTGTTGTTGGGTTCTGATTTAGGTACCCTTGTTTCATACTATGCCCCTGCTAAAAGCACCCCAGATGCTCCCACGGATCTCTCTGGACCTCCCAAGGTACTGTTTACCGATGTTGGGGTAATATCTGGGCAACCTGTAGATGGACAGAGGGAGGGGGAGGGTGGAGTGGAAGTGCAAGGTCCTCCTTCTTCAGAGACAGGAGAGGAGGCCCCCTTGCTAGTGAAGGTAACTGATGTATGTTCCAATGATGCTGAACTGATAAAGGTTAAATGTGATGACAATGATGATGAGGATAATGATGATGATGATAATGATGATGATGCATTGCCAGTACTGGTGGTCACTCGCAGTGCTGCAAAGGCAGCCGAGGTGCAGGCCCTGGTCGCAGAACAGCAGGAGGAGGTCTCTGGGCCCTCTCCCTGTTCTGACCCAGTGGACTCCACCTCTGTTGAGCCTCAGCAGCTGTCCATGTTTGCCACAGGACTGCTGGCTGGGACCTGTTGTTCCGCCTTTGAAACAGCACTGCAGACAGACCAAACACTAGCACAGCTCAGGAGTCTAGCTGATCGCCCCCCTGCAGAGAATGACAAACAAAAGGTCTATTGGGACAAAGGTAAACTGTACAGAGAAAATATGCCTGCAGAGGGGAATGAGGCTGACCTAGGTAGCAGGCAGCTGGTTGTACCCAGTCAATTTAGGGGACAGCTGCTAAAAGTGGCTCATGAAATTCCCCTCGCAGGGCACTTGGGGATCACTAAGACCCGAGGGCAGTTGATACATAACTTTTATTGGCCTACAATGCTCGCTGACATAGCTGACTACTGTCGGTCCTGTGTTACCTGCCAGCGAGTTGGCAAGGCAGGGGATGTACACAGGGCTCCGCTAAAACCTTTGCCTGTGATTGACGAACCTTTTAAGAGGGTGGCAGTGGATATCATTGGGCCTTTGGCCATCCCTAGCAGTTCAGGCAAACGTTTTATCCTTACAGTTGTCGACTATGCCACGCGTTATCCAGAGGCGGTGGCTCTCTCCTGCGTCCGGGCAGACAAGGTCGCTGATGCTCTGCTGGGAATCTTCACAAGAGTGGGATTCCCGGCTGAGCTCATTAGCGATCAAGGCCCTCAGTTTGTGTCCGACTTGATGCAAGCTCTCTGTCGGAAAATACAGATGACGCATATCATGGCCAGTCCTTATCACCCACAAACGAACGGTTTGTGCGAGCGTTTCAATGGAACCTTGAAACAAATGTTGTGCACCTTTGTGCACTCCCAGGGTAAGGACTGGGAACGATATCTGCCTCATCTGCTGTTTGCTTACAGAGAGGTGCCTCAGGAGTCCACAGGCTTTTCGCCATTTGAACTTTTGTACGGACGGAGGGTAAGAGGACCCCTGGACCTAATCCGTGAGAACTGGGAGGGCAAGATTGCCGACTCAAAGGTCTCTGTTGTGGATTATGTCCTAAAATTCAGAGATAAAATGGAGACGCTGGTGGAAATGGTGCGGGAGAACATGACCCAGGCCCAGACCAGGCAGAAAGAGTGGTATGACCGTAATGCTAGGGAGCAGACCTATGACATTGGTTAGAAGGTGTATGTTCTGCTTCCCCTGCGGCAGAACAAACTCCAAGCAGCATGGGAAGGCCCGTACACCATCACCCAGCGTCTGAATGATGTCACCTACTTGATCAGGTTGGGAGAAGGGCGTAGACGGCAGAAGGCCATTCATGTTAACATGATCAAAGCCCATCATGAGCGCACGGCCTATGTCATGCCGGTCTGCAGCAGGCCAGAGCCCGAGGAGGCTGATCCACTTCTGGACCTGCTAGCAGACACCAGGGAGGTAGACTCAGAACTCCTGATAAACTCCAATCTTACCCCCACCCAGGTACCTGGACTGAGGCGAGTGCTGGCAGTACATGGTAGCAGGTTTACGGGAAAACCTGGGAGGACACACCTCGCTGTCCACCAGGTGGACACCGAGGCACATCCCCCCATTAAACAGTCGGCCTATCGCGTCTCCCTGGAGGTGCTGGCCGACATGAAAAGGGAGGTGGAGGAAATGCTGCAGCTTGGGATGATTCAGAAGTCCCACAGTGCCTGGGCGTCCCCAGTAGTC
>JBBDGP010004936.1:0-131339 GCA_037952835.1 Lithobates septentrionalis
AATCAGCTAATTGCCCCACGACCTCGAGGACAGATTAAAAGGCTTTGAGATTAAAATGATGCAGTTTGAAACACACTTCTCGAATTCTACGTTCCTGGGTTTCGTGCCATTACAATTCATTTTAAGGTACCTTAAGCCCATTCAGAAAAGTGATTCTTTTCCAGCACAATGGAAACTTCAGACTAAAAAGGAGCAGGTTAGTCCTTAAATATCTTGAAAAAAAAACAAAAAAACAAACAAAAAAAAGATCTTGCCTGCAAAGCCTTGTTTGTCAAATCTGTGGTTGCCACAACCTTCTATCTAAAGTTCCATCAGTAACACGCGGGACAATAGAGGAATGTTACTGCAAAATAAATCGACTCCTAATAGCTTTCAGAAGAACCGAGGGGAAAGCAATTATATAGCATCTACATGCTAATCTTCCAGAATGGAGTCTCAGAGGAGTTCAAGAACCCTACTCAAAATTCCAACAGAGATAAGGGTCTAGTGCATTTGGCTTTGGTTGGCATAAAAGATTTTTTTTTTTTTTTTTTGGGGGGGATAATTATCTATGTGCTGAACATTTTTTGCATTTGCTTTCATGTGCAATTCACAGTTTAACCGAGCAAAGGACGTATTTATTTGTGGGGAAGAGAAAAAAAACAAAAAAAAAACAATACACTTGATGTTTATTTTGTCCCTTCTACAATTAGGTGAAAACCAGCAAACCAATTCATCATTTTTACATGTTGAGGTTGAGACATATTGAGGTTGATTTACTAAAACTGGAGAGTGCAAAAAAAAAAAAAAAAGAAACCAATCAGCTTCTAGGTTTTTGTTTTTTTGTCAAAGCTTAATTGGCTAAAGTTAGAAGCTGATTGGCTATTTTAGTAAGTACTTGTCATAAAATCTGTTTTGGTCTTGAGTATATTAAACATTCATAAAATAAATTATATTTTAAGACGGGACAGTGAGATATAAATTCATAAAAATTAATAATAATAACAATAAAAAAGAACAAAAATTAAGGATTTATTGCTTGTTTTATTCCTTTTATCCCTGTAGATTCTACAACTAACCCCTAGAAGTCCAAGTAAACCATAATGGGGTTGATTTACTAAAACCGGAGAATGCAAAATCTGGTTCAGCTCTGCATAGAAACCAATAAGCTTCTATTTTTTTTTTTTTTTAAAGATGAATTGGACAAGCTGTAGTTAGAAGCTGATTGGTTACCGTGCACAACTGCACCAGATTTTACAATCTCCAGTTTTAATAAATCAACCCCATTAGGTTTTTTTTTTTTGGAAGTACTTGTCATAGAATCTGTTTTGGTCTTGAGTAATGTAGCCTCCCTGGCGGTTTTCCCGAGTGTGGCTCGGGGTTACATTTCAGGACCATTAGCGGTAACCCCGAGCCACACTCGGGATTACATCGCAGGATCCTGGTGCCTCCTTACTTACCTTGTCCCCGGGATCCTGCGATGTCCCCCGCACTGTCCGAGGGCTCCGTCCTCCTCCGAAGCCTCTCCGTGCCAGGCTCCGTTCCCTGCGAGCGTCGCGACGCACGGGGGCGGAGCCTGGCGGCAAATTCAAAAAAATGTAAAAATCATAACACATACAGTACTGTAATCTTACAGATTACAGTACTGTATGAAATCATTTCACATCCCATTTGTCCCCAGTGCTCTGGCCCATGCCCTGCATGCAGTTTTATGTTGCATATACTGTTCTTTCTGCCTGGAAACTGGAGATTGTCCATAGCAACCAAAAAGTGTCCCTTTACGTCAAAAATGGCTTTAGACCAGCTAGAAAACTGCGATAGTAAATTAGAACACTTGCAGAATTGAGCGATAGTGAATCGTGTGGAAATTTATTTTATTACTATTTATTTTTATTTTTTATAATTATTATTATTTTTTTATTATATTATAATTTATGTTTTTGTGTTTCAAACTTTATCATACCCGGGATATCTACTAGACTCTTGTTTGGACAGATTTAAGTGTGTTATTGTTAATAATTAAATACCTACAATATAAAACGCCAAATTTCATTGCAAAATAATTGTACCGCTTTCAGCACCTAAAATCAGAAAGAATCATACCGCCAAGGAGGTTAAAGTATACTACACATTCGTAAAATAAATTATATTTCAAGACAGGACATAAGAGATAATATTTCATGAAAATGAATTATAAAAAAAAAAAATAATTAACACCTTGGTGCCGAGTGCTCGCAAGTATGTTGCCTCTCGGCGGCCGGGCCTTGGCGCTGAGCAGCCTCATATTTGCATTCGATGGTGCCCACAGAGCTGTGCCGAGAGCGCACGCCCTGCACTCTCCCGGCACAATGATCAGCGGCTCACTGAAAGTTCACATAAGTTTTCCGATCATGTGATCATGTGACCGCCATGACAGCCAATCGTGGTGGTGACCCCCCCACTCCTTCAACCTCTGCAGCAATGCTGGCAGCACTCATACGTCTATTTCCCAAAGACAACCTCTGGATAGGACGCTGAGCACGTGACCTCAACTTCTTTGGTCGACCATGGCGAGGCCTGTTCTGAGTGGAACCTGTTCTGTTATGCCCTGTACACGCAGTCGGACTTTCCGACGGAATATGTGCGATCGGAGCTTGTTGTCGGAAATTCCGACCGTGGGTGGGCTCCATCGGACTTTTTCCATCGGGATTTCCGACACACAAAGTTTGAGAGCAGGCTATAAAATTTTCCAACAACAAAATCCGATCCTTTAAATTCCGATCGTGTGTAGACAAATCAGACGGACAAAAGTGCCACGCATGCTCAGAATAAATTAAGAGACGAAAGCTATTGGCTATTGCCCCGTTTATAGTCCCGACGTACGTGTTTTAGGTCACTGCGTTCAGAATGATCGGATTTTCTGACAACTTTGTGCGGCCGTGTGTATGCAAGACAAGTTTGGCCCAAAATCCGTCGGAAAAAATCAGATGGATTTTGTTGTCGGAATGTCCGAACAAAGTCCGAACGTGTGTACGGGGCATTAAACCGCTGTATGGTCTTGGCCACCGTGCTGCAGCTCAGTTTCAGAGTCTTGCCAATCTCTTCTTATAGCCTAGGCCAGTGATGGCGAACCTTGGCACCCCAGATGTTTTGGAACTACATTTCCCACGATGCTCAACTACACTGCAGAGTGCCTGAGCATCATGGGAAATGTAGTTCCAAAACATCTGGGGTGCCAAGGTTCGCCATCTTTATGTAGAGCAGCAATTCTTTTTTTCAGATCCTCAGAAAGTTCTTTACCATGAGGGGCCATGTTGAGCTTCCAGTGACCAGTATGAGAGAGTGAGAGCGATAGCACCAAATTTAACACACCCGCTCCCCATTCATACCTGAGACCTTGTAACACTAATGAGTCACATGACACCGGGGAGGGAAAATGGCTAACTGGGCCCAATTTGGACATTTTCACTTAGGGGTATACTCACTTTTGTTGCCAGCGGTTTAGAAATTAATGGCTGTGTGTTGAGTTATTTTGAGGGGACGGCAAATTTACACTGTTATACAAGCTGTACACTCACTACTTTACATTGTAGCAAAGTGTCATTTCTTCAGTGTTGTCACATGAAAAATTAGAAGAAAATATTTTCAAAAAATGTCAGGGGTGTGCTCACTTTTGTGAGATACTGTATATATATATATATATATATATATATATATATATATATATATATATATATATATATATATATGTATATACATATATATATGTATATATATATATATATATATATATATATATATGTATGTATATATATATATATATATATATATATATATATATATATATATATATATTTTTTTTTTTTTTTTTTAAATAAACTTTATTGGGTTTTCCAACATAGAAAAATCAAGCTTATTTCTTTATCTCTGTACGTCTATAACTGACCCCTAGAAGTCCACACAAACCATACTGAGTCCTGAGTAAACCACAGTCCAAGTAACAATGGGTTTGCCTGTTGGCTACTTCAGGCTTATCATCAGTAACACAGCAGAGGAAACAGTTTCATCGGCTTTACCAATATTGATAATCTGTAGCCTAAAATTTCACAAGGAATGTGTGAAATTGTGGTGGTGAAGACTGGACCTAAACTGATAATACAGGAAAATATAATTTTTTTATTATATGGCAGGGGTGTCCAACCTTTTTGACCTTCCTGGCCCACATTGGAAGAAGAGGGCCGCACATAAAATACACTAACAATAAAGATAGCTGATGAGCAGAAAATGTCAGTCAGATCACAAGTTCCCGATCACTCATATAGATAATGGGGTCGACATGGAAGCCCATCAGCTTCTAACCTCAGCTTGTCCAATGAAGCTTTGGCAATAAAACCTGGAAGCCGATTGGTTGAGCCTGATTTTGCACTCTCCAGCTTTAATAAATAAACCCCAATGGACCTATCTGAGTAAGAAAACTTCACTTTTTTTTTTTTTTGGTAATATGTTTTATTATAAAAGTCAAAGGGGGCAACATAAAAATGAGTACGAGATTTGACGCTGTTTCTGATAAGCGAACTCATCAATATCTGGTTGGATGGACGGAGTAGCAATTCTCAATGAATTCCCGAGGTGCTCATTGGATATTTTGGTTCTAATTTTGCCCTTCGTGTGCTTCATTCTTGAAAAGAGTTGCTCACAAATATAGGTGCTGACAAAAAAGAACTGATGAAATGAATAAGGCTGCTTTCACACCGGGGCGGTAGGGGGCGTCGGCGGTAAAACAGCGCTATTTTTAGCGCTGTTTTACCGCGGTATTCTGCCGCTAGCGGTGCGGTTTTAACCCCCCGCTGGCGGATGAAAAAGGGTTAAAACCACTCGTATAGCGCGGCTATAGCCGCGGTATTGCGGCGGTATAGCCGTGCTGTCCCATTGATTTCAATGGGCAGGAGCGGTGAAGGAGCGGTGAATACACCGCTCCTTCACCGCTCCAAAGATGCGGCTTGCAGGAGATTTTTTCTTCTCCTGCCAGCGCACCGCTTCAGTGTGAAAGCCCTCGGGCTTTCACACTGAACAAACAGCGGAGGCTGTTTTGGGGCGGTTTGCAAGCGGTATTTTTAGCGCAATAACGCCTGCAAACTGCCCCAGTGTGAAAGGGGTCTAAGGCATGATCGTGAAGAGTGGGAAATTTTTCTTTGGGAAGATAAAAAGGCTAAAATTCCAGTAAAGAGGCAATGGGGTTTATTTACTAAAGCTAGAGAGGGCAAAATTAGTTGCAGTTCTGCAGGGAAACCAATCAGCTTTCCAGGTTTTATTGCTAAAGCTTAATTAAACAAGCTGAGGTTAGAAGCTGATTGGTTCCTCTGCCGAATTGTGAGTAAATTTGCCCTCTCTAGCGTTAGTAAATAAACCCCAATGTCAAATATTTTTTTTTGGCTGCATCTGTTCGCTAAGTGAAAATGCATTTTTACAAAAAATGTTTTAGGTAAAATTAAAATTTTTGTGTTGGGCCACATTCATAGCCATCGTTGGCCTGCTGGTTGGACACCCCTGTTTTAAAGGAAGGCCTTCCTGATATAATAAGTTGACTAGAGATAGGTCTTAAAATCAAGTCAAAATCAGACCTCAGTATTATTATTTAGCTCGCTCACTTCTCCAATACCTTTTTTCTGTCTCACCAACAATTTTCTCAAAGCTCATTCTTCACTCAATGGCTAGACTTTTTTTTTTGCCCCGAAAAAAAAAAGAACAAATACCACAAGCTTACACAACTTTGGGTATGAACAAACTGTGACCTCCACAGACTGAGGCCGGATATCTGACAATTGTGGTGCCTGCTAGAGCAGTTAGTAGATTTTGAAGTCTATATTGGGCCTGCCCAGAGGTCCAAAACAATGTGGATTGACCCGTCTCCGATAAGCAATTGGTGTTATTTTTTTTTCTCCAAACAATGAACCCAGAGTAACACATTCTTATCACACAAGTCCCATTTTAGTGAGGCCGCTGTGCCCTATCCATTGTGCCACTTGTTAGTCCAAGTCAAGGTCTGAGAACTCTATTGTGCACAGTAATTATGTGTGTACCCTCAGAACCTTAACCATGGTCACACTGGCTTCCGAAGAAACTCTATTGTTAGCATTCTCCACCATTGTAAATAGGGCCTATAATCTAATTCTGTACATTTGAATGGTTAGGTCCACTAAACGTTTTACAAAGCGTTTCCCATTGGTTTTTGAAACATCCTTGATGGAATTTGTTTAACCTTGAATTGTACACGATCTAATACAGGTGAAGGACAATGGGAAAAAATGTAAAAAAAAAAAAAACAAAAAAAAAAATCGATGTTTAACACGTCACTTGGTTTAAAAAAAAATTAGATCTGCATGAGAATTAATTTTTTTCCATTATTGACACAGCTACCACCACATATTCTGAGGACTCTTTGGTTGCTGACCAGTTGTGTCCGTACATGCCTCAGAATATTACATAGTTACATAGTAGGTGAGGTCGAAGAAAAGACACAAGTCCATCAAGTCCAACCTATGTGTGTGATATATATTATATACCTCAATGTAACCCGACTACTTGACTTATTTTTAAACTTCAGAAGCTGGATCTCCAATAAAAGTTCGGATTGCACAAACACAACAGCCGAACTTTCCCTGGTTGCAGAGTGCATGTATTTGTGATTTTGCCAATGTTATTTGAATAAATATGAGATCTTCATGATTTTTTCCAGCTATCCCATTCCTTGCTCTCCAAATGTAATGGAAAACTAAGCTATTTACATCTTTTGGTACTTTTGATAATGAGATGATGATGATTTTGATTGGTGAAGGGGATATGGGAACAATACCCCTATTGCCCCCCCCCCCCAAAAAAAAAGACTCGTCTCTTGGGTCTGGAGTCTCTAGAATAAATCAATTAATAAATTTTACAAAAATTCCTGACTCTTGGCCTTTTCTAGACCATTGATGAAACTACTCTCCCTCTCTCTCTCTCTCTCTCTCTCTCTCTCTCTCTCTCTCTCTCTCTCTCTCTCTCTCTCTCTCTCATTCTCCTCTCTCTTTCATTCTCCTCTCTCTCTCATTCTCCTCTCTCTCTCTCTCTCTCTCTCTCTCCTCTCTCTCATTCTCCTCTCTCTCTCTCATTCTCCCCTCTCTCATTCTCTCTCTCTCTCTCTCTCTCTCTCTCTCTCTCTCTCTTATTCTCTCTCTCTGAACTTTAATGGCATCCCAGTCTTTGTCCGTAGGGTTCAATATTGAGTTTGCCCACCATTTGTAGCTATAACAGCTTCAACTCTTCTGGGAAGGCCGTGCACAAGGTTTAGGAGTGTGTCTATGGGAATGTTTGACCATTCTTCCAGAAGCGCATTTGTGAGGTCAGGCACTGATGTTGGAGAAAAGGCCTGGCTCGCAGTCTCCACTCTAATTTATCCCAAAGGTGTCTTGGACCAGCACGCAAAGCAAGGTCCATAAAGACATGGATGAGCAAGCTTGGGGTGGAGAAACGTGACTGGCCTGCACAGAGTCCTGACCTCAACCTCATAGAACACCTTTGGGGAGACTGGGGAGACTGCGAGCCAGGCCTTCCCATCCAACATCAGTGCCTGACCTCACAAATGCGCTTCTGGAAGAATGGTCAAACATTTCCATAGACACACTCCTAAACCTTGTGGACGGCCTTCCCAGAAGAGTTGAAGCTGTTAGAGCTCATTTACACTTGCTTCTGCTTCAACACACATTAAGAGCTAGTTTACACTTCAAAACAAGGCTTTGGACTTGTTTTGTTAAAACAATCTGAATGCTAGTCAAAGCTCCAGTCACTAAATAAAATGATTAACTAACAGTCCTTTTTACACCTTGCTTTTGCTTTGCTTCAAAAATTATACCCCATGTCGCTTTAGTGGTGCTCCAAAGCGTCTTCAAAAGCGTCCTTAGAAGTCTGTGGCCAAGCTCGCTTGAAGCCCTACTGAAGCCAAACCGAAGCCTCATCGAAGCCTCACCAAAGCCTCATCGAAGCACCAAGCAAAAGCAAGGTGTAAACAGGACTATAAGCAAACTATTTTATTTAGTGACAGGGGCTTTGATTGGCGTTCAGAGAGCTTTAACAAAGCGTGTCCGAAGCCTTGTTTTGAAGCAAGTCTGAACTTAGCCCTTATAGCTGCAAAGGCTGGGCAAACTCAATATTGAACTAAGACTGGGATGCCATTAAAGTTCATGTGTGTGTGAAGGCAGGTGTCCAAGACTGCGAGCCAGGCCTTTTCTCCAACATCAGTGCCTGACCTCACAAATGCACTTCTGGAAGAATGGTCAAACATTCCCATAGACACACTCCTAAACCTTGTGGACGGCCTTCCCAGAAGAGTTGAAGCTGTTATAAGGTGGGCCAACTCAATATTGAACCCTACAGACTAATGCCCCGTACACACGGTCGGATTTTCCGACGGAAAATGTGTGATAGGACCTTGTTGTCTGAAATTCCGACCGTGTGTGGGCTCCATCACACATTTTCCATCGGATTTTCCGACACACAAAGTTTGAGAGCAGGCTATAAAATTTTCCGACAACAATACCCGTTGTCGGAATTTAAAATCGTGTGTACACAAATCCGACGCACAAAGTGCCACGCATGCTCAGAATAAATAAAGAGATGAAAGCTATTGGCCACTGGCTCGTTTATAGTCCCGACGTACGTGTTTTACGTCACCACGTTCAGAACGATCGGATTTTCCGACAACTTTGTGTGACCGTGTGTATGCAAGACAAGTTTGAGCCAACATCCGTCGGAAAAAATCCTAGGATTTTGTTGTCGGAATGTCCGATCAATGTCCGACCGTGTGTACGGGGCATAAGACTGGGATGTCATTATATATATATATGTATGTAAAAAAAATCATTTTAAATAATAAAGGATGATCCGCTTTAGAAAACTGGTTTATGTTTGTTTTATTCATGGTAGGTAAAATAAAATAAAATAAAAATGCACCATGGAATATGGGAAAAACTGGGCAATCCTCTCTATGGGATATGGGAACATGCTGGGCAATCCCTTCCATAGGCTACGGGGACATACTGGGCAATCCATTAAGGGTTGGTAATCATAAAAACAACAAAAACTCCGACTCCACAGAACCTCTG
Organism: Lithobates septentrionalis; assembly: GCA_037952835.1. Taxonomy (NCBI): domain Eukaryota; kingdom Metazoa; phylum Chordata; class Amphibia; order Anura; family Ranidae; genus Lithobates; species Lithobates septentrionalis. The sequence goes on from JBBDGP010004936.1 coordinate 9,096, forward strand.
GCCTGGCAAGTCTGCAGGGGTGTGTTCCAAAGGAACATCTCAGCTTACCAACAGGAAGATTGAGGTAACAAATACGATTGCCAAGTGTTTCTTAATGAGGTGGGAATGAAAAGCGAGTACACGCTGGTCTCTTTGACCAGTGTCACCCTCTGACATGTATTCAGAACCAGCATGCAGAATTTGTCAGCGGCAGCACTGGGCAGGGTGGCCATTAAGACTTGAATAAATTTCCCTACACATGAAGCACTTAGGGAAGACACCGGGCTTGAGTAAAGTCTTCAGCATACAAAAAATAAGAGCCGTAATATATCTTACTTCCATTATTCTAAATTCAATGTTTCTGATGGATATCAAACAACAACACCCTACAAATAAAGCAGTGTAGGAAATACACAAGGGCATTCAAACCCAAATTCTGAAGAAGATAGACAACATTTATACAACTCACGATACATGGGAGGGAAAAAAAATTGGAAAATCTCATTCCACAATTCATGTCAGAATAATTGATAAAAATGACACACCGGCGGTGAAAATAAGCCATTTCTCGTAAGACTGCTTTTTGGGGAATACATCTTTTGGGTTATTTGAAAGACCGTTCAGATACTGTGGATGGTTCATGAAAGAAGTTGAGAATCTTCATTCAAAAGCATTGTGTTAATATTCACCTCAATTATCCAATCACGTGAAAAGCTCATTTCCGCTCATGTATTTGATCTGTACATGATTGAGTATTCAAAGTGAACAGGAATTTGCTTTTCATGTGATTGGATAATTAAAGTGAATATTCACACAACATAGTCTCAACTCTAAATCATCATCAACGTCTGGAAGATTCTCAACAATAAATCAGCATCAATGTCTGGCCTTCAGCGTTAGGGGCAAAACTGTAAACAGCGACTATTGAGGGGTTGATTTACTAAAGGAAAATAGGCTGTGCACTTGCGCTTTATAAATGCAATTGCTCCAGAGCTTAGTAAATGAGGTGAAGCTTCACTTTGCAAAGAATACCCAATCACATGCAAGGAAAATGTAAAAAAAAAAACAGCCTTTTTGCTTGCACACGATTGTATGATGGAAGTCACCAGAGCTTCTCCTCATTTAATATGCTCTGGAGCAAATGCCATTGGAGAGTGCAACTGTACTTGCAAAATGCACCGTCTATTTGCCTTTAGTAAATCAGCCCCTCTGTCTCTTGAATTAAAGGGATGATAACCTGTACAGCAGCCTTTCTAAACCAATTTTTTAGCACTAAGGAACCCACTTAAATAACTTTCCAGAACCACGGGAACGCCTGCAACTAATTACTATAGCCACAACTCACAGTACAATAGTTTTCACTGGAAGGTACGATCCTTACATTTCATTTGGAATTATATGGATAGCTAAAAGATCATCGTTACTGAGAAGCAGAAATTGCTCATTGCTCAAGGAACCTCTAGTAGCCTCTGGAGGAACCCTGGTCGAAAGGCAGCTGTACGGTATATAGAGAAGGGTTTGCCAACCAGGGTTCCATGGAATCCCAGGGTTACTCCAGGAGGTTGCTAGGGGTTCCTTGAGCAATTGAGCAATTTCTGTCTCTCAGATAAGTTCCCACTGACACCATTGATCTATTGAGCTATCTGTAAGGGGGTAATTCTTCCCAAATGACCACAAGTTCAAGGTACATTCTTCCCACTGACCATCACATTACTGTATCGTGAGTTGTAGATATAGTCATTTTTTAGCAGGGGTTCCCCAAGATCGGAAAATTATTTCAAGAGTTCCTCTGTGTTGGAAAGCATAAGAATGACTGATATAGAGATACACGTGTAAGACAGCAAGTAAGCAACATCAATGGTGCACCAAGCACCAGCCCATAAATGCCTACAAATGTCTAGAGCAAGTCACAACTCTTAAGGAACTTTTGCCTAGGGCGGCACAGGTGCTGGCAATACTAATTGATTAACCTGAAAATATTTCATGATGACCACTTCATAAGCATATGCCGACCACATAATCAGAGATTGATGGATCAAAGGAAATGTATATAAAATAAAAAACAAAAAACAAACTCAAACATAAGCACTGACATTATTTTGGATGTGTAGAGATTTCAACTGGCTATTTAAATTCATGGCCATATTTCTTGATGGCACAAGAATTGTCAGCGATCGGTAAATATTGGTAAATTGGTGACTGCTAACAAGCACGTAAAACAGTGGAACGTGGGATTGGTGTTTCCTGTCCCATTCTTGTATTTTTGCTAATAAATATAAATGGTCGTATAAAGTCTTGTCATTTTTTTTATTGCCAGGCTGTGAACAAAAGGCTTACCCTCTAGATTTGGTGGCATGCTTCCAAGGGAAAAATTCCCTTCCTTCATATAAACCAACAATTCTTCTCCAGGCTCAATGTCTTTGATAACGTTATAAAAAAGCTGTAACAAAAGAAAAAGATACATAGGAATTAGGTTTGGTGATGGGTTGCATAGGCGCTATGTCATAAGGTATCTACACAGTTTTGGTTACTCTATCCTTGATGACCCTCAAGAGTTTTCTTTTGTTTTTATTCAATATTGTGAGTAGCAGGATCAAGTTAGGTCAGCACTTCCAATGAGGAATCATCAAAAAGTTAATGTCAAATCAGTGCTTTATTGATTGCTTTTTTTATTTACATTCTAAATATATACATCAAAAATTATGATTGGTGATGGGTGCTTCCATAGACTCTATGTCGTAAGGTATCTACACAGTTTTGGTTACTCTATCCTTGGTGACCCTCAAAAAGATTTCTTTTGTTTCTACTCAATAATGGGAATAGCTACACTAAGTTATGTCAACACTTACAATAGGGAATCATCAAAAATTCATATCAAACAAATGCTTTATTGATTGCTTTATTTTCATTTCAAATATATACATAAACATTAGGACTGGTGATGGGTCTATGTCAGAAGGTATGGGTATCTACACAGTTTTGGTTACTCTATCCTTGGTGACCCTTAGGAGATTTATTTAGCTTTTACTCAATATTCTAAAGAGCAGTACCAAGTTGGGTCAGCATTTATAATAGGGAATAATCAAAAATATCATGTCTAATCAAAGCTTTATTGATTGCTTTATTTTCTTTTTTTTTTTTTTTTTTTTCGGTTTCAAAAGAGCTTTATTTCAGATAAAAAGTGAAACAATAGTGCAGAAAAACACCCGCGCAGGGGTGGTAGAAAGATACAAACAAATGGAAAGTCAACATATAGGTTCTTGCCCAAAACGATCGAGCTTGATTAAACAGAGTAAATTAAGATAGGTTATACATAATACAGCGTGTAACAATGTTAAATAAGAGAATAAAGTGTAACATGGGGTATTACACGAGGTCTACCGTTGCCCACAGACACCCCAATTGGGAGCAATCTGTGTCCATGGGCAGAAGATCGACCCCGCCTCCTTCTGAGTGAAAACATCAAGTGCTAAAAACTTAGTGCGAGTAAAAATTAGAGATACAAAGATGAAATATATATAGGGGTAAGATGGCCTGATGAAGTATTATGTCATATAGAACGTTGAGTAAATGTCAGGGCAAAGAAATTAGAATGAATTGGTTAAATGTAACTAACTAAATCGCGAATCCCCAATAGGTAGATCCAATGGGGTATAAAGAAGACAGATAGGGAAAGGAAAGAACAGTTAAAAGGGAAAGGTGGACACAGAGAGAAAGTAGTAGGAGGGGATCCAGGAGCTACTCACCAATGGCCCGATGTTGACGGGGAGTTGAAGGATAAAAGGGGTTCTCAAGGGGTAGTAGAGTCGTAAATTATAAGGAGGTGCCGATATATTGGGCCCAGGGTTCCCATATGCATTTGAATGATTCGAATTTATCTAGGATAATACTGGAGGTTTTCTCCTGTATCATAATCCAAGTGATTTTTTGTTTAGTTAAATGAAAGGATACTGAGGGAGATTTCCAGGAATGCCCAATTGTTATTTTAGCTCCAATGAGTATAAAGTGAATCAATTTCTGTTTGTTTTTCGAGATATTGGGTATCTTCTTGTTTAGAAGGGCTATTAACGGGTCCTGGCTAAGGAGTGCCCCAGTAACCTTTCGAATTAGGATAAAAACTTTATTCCAAAAATTTCTGATCTTAGGGCACTGCCAAAAAATATGTATGTGGGAACCCAGGATATCGCATCCTCTGAAACAGAGGGGCGAGGATTGAGGAAAAAATTTAAAAATACGTGTGGGGACTAGGTACCAACGAGTAATAATCTTGAGATTTGCTTCGACTAGGGAAATATTGATGATACCTTTGAATGCCTTTGCAACTTGAATGTTCCAAGTTTCCAGATCCCACTCAAAATCAAGGTCGCTCTCCCATTTAAGCATGAAAGGCGCTTTCTCCGGGGGGTCAGCCAAAGCTGAGTATATTAGGGAGATACCCCCTCGCACTGATTGCTTTATTTTCATTCCAAATTTATGCATATAAATTAGGATTGGTGATGGGTACTTCCATAGGCTCTATGTTGTAATGTATCTACACAGTTTTAGTTGCTCTACCTTTGGTGACCCTTAAGAGATTTCTTTTGATTTTACTTAATATTGTGAAGAGCAGGAGCAAGTTAGGTCAGCACTTATAATGGAGAATCATTCAAAAAATGAATGTCAAATCAATGCTTTATTGATTGCTTTATTTTCATTTCAAATATATACATAAACATTAGGATTGGTGATGGGTCTATGTCAGAAGGTATGGGTATCTACGCAGTTTTGGTTACTCTATCCTTGGTGACCCTTAGGAGATTTCTTTTGCTTTTACTCAATATTCTGAAGAGCAGTACCAAGTTGGGTCAGCATTTATAATGGGGAATCATCAAAAATATCATGTTAATCAAAGCTTTATTGATTGCTTTATTTTCATTCCAAATTTATGCATACAAATTAGGATTGGTGATGGGTACTTCCATAGGCTCTATGTTGTAATGTATCTACACTGTTTTAGTTGCTCTGTCTTTGGTGACCCTTAAGAGATTTCTTTTGATTTTACTGAATATTGTGAAGAGCAGGAGCAAGTTAGGTCAGCACGTATAATGAAGAATCATTCAAAAAATGAATGTCAAATTAATGCTTTATTGATTGCTGTATTTTCATTCCAAATAAATACATAAACATTAGGACTGGTGATGGGTTCTTCCATAGGCTCTATGTCATAAGGTGTCTACATAGTTTTGGTTGCTCTATCTTTGGTTCCCCTCAAAAAGATTTCTGTTGTTTTTACTCAATATTTTGTATAGCAGAACCAAGTTAGATTAGCACTTCCAACAAAAAAATTCATCAATGCTTTTATTTTCATTCCAAATTTATATATAACAATTAGGTTTGGGGATGAAGGCTTCCATAGGCTCTATATCAGAAGGTGCCTATTTTCATCTCAAATATACATAAAATTTAGGCGTGGTGATGGGTCTATGTCAGAAGGTATGGGCATCTACACAGTTTTGGTTACTCTATCCTTGGTGACCCTCAAGAGATTTCTTTTGTTTCTACTCAATAATGCGAATAGCTACACCAAGTTATGTCAACACTTACAATGGGGAATCATCAAAAATTCATAACAAATCAATGCTTTATTGATTGCTTTATTTTCATTTCAAAAATATACATAAACATTAGGATTGATGATGGGTCTATGTCAGAAGGTATGGGTATCTACACAGTTTTGGTTACTCTATCCTTGGTGACCCTCAAGAGATTTCTTTTGTTTCTACTCAATAATGCGAATAGCTACACCAAGTTATGTCAACACTTACAATGGGGAATCATCAAAAATTCATAACAAATCAATGCTTTATTGATTGCTTTATTTTCATTTCAAAAATATACATAAACATTAGGATTGATGATGGGTCTATGTCAGAAGGTATGGGTATCTACACAGTTTTGGTTACTCTATTTTTGGTGACCCTCAAGAGTTTTCTTTTGTTTATTTCTCAATATTTTGAAGCGCAGCACCTGCCGTTACAATGAGGAATCGTCAAAAAAATTTATATCAAATCAGTGCTGTATTGATAGTTTTTTTTTGTTCATTCCAAATATATGCATAGAAATTAGTATTGGAGATGGGTTAGGCTCTATGTCATAAGTTATCTACACAGTTTTGGTTATTCTATCCTTGGTGAGATTTCTTTTGTTTTTACTCAATATTCTGAAGAGCAGTCCCAAGTTGGGTCAGCATTTTTTTTGGGGGGGGGGGGGGGATCATCAAAAAAAATGAATGTCGAATCAAAGCTTTATTGATTGCTTAATTTTCATTCCAAATGAATGGCGTGGTGATGGGTCTATGTCAGAAGGTATGGGCATCTACACAGTTTTGGTTACTCTATCTTTGGTGACCCTCAAGAGATTTCTGTTGTTTTTACTCAATATTGTGTATAGCAGAACCAAGTTAGGTCAGCACTTCCAATAGGGAACCATAAAAAAATTCATGTAAAATCAATGCTGTATTGCTTGCTTTATTTTCATTCCAATTATATACATAAAAATTAGGTTTTGTGATGGGTGCTTCCATGGGGCTCTATGTTAGAAGGTGTCTACACAGTTTTGGTTACTCTATCCTTGGTGACCCTCAGGAGATTTCTTTTGTTTCTACTCAATAATGGGAATAGCTGCTCCAAGTTATGTCAACACTTACAATGGGGAATCATCAAAAATTCATGTCAAATCAATGCTTTATTGATTGCTTTATTTTCATCTCAAATATATGCATAAAAATTAGGCGTGGTGATGGGTCTATGTCAGAAGGTATGGGCATCTACACAGTTTTGGTTACTCTATCTTTGGTGACCCTCAAGAGATTTCTTTTGTTTCTACTCAATAATGGGAATAGCTGCACCAAGTTATGTCAACACTTACAATGGGGAATCATCAAAAATTCATATCAAATCAATGTTTTATTGATTTATTTTTTATTTCAAACATGCTCAATATTTGAGGACTGTATAAGACACCAGATAATTTACACCCGAGCGGTAAAACACAGTTATGAATATATAATCGGAAATCTGATTGGAAACGCTTACATAAAAAATTGTTGCGTAAGTGTGCAAAAAAAAAAAACTACGTATTGGATGTAAATACAATAACCTTCTCTATATAATTGAATATATTTATACTTTTATTCCAGAATGAAATCTCATCGTGTTTCCATTGGCAGAATTCAAGGAACAGCAACTGCGAGAAGTCTTTTTTTTTGGAAGAACAGACATCGTTCGTTGGATGTTCGGCCCCTTTTCCGCCAAGGGTTAAAGCAATATGTATAGCTTAAAATTGAGTGTTGAAATTTTTAATGGTTGGGTATACAAGTCAGAGTGGTGCGTAGTGAGAAAGAATTCTGGCAAGGCTTAACTTTGGGCGATATTCCAGTTATAGTGTTAACATAAAAAGCAATGCACGCAGCACACCCACTAGATCCTTAAAACAGCGCTAGCCGATCTTTAATATCATATAGGCGACCGAGGGTCAATGAACGACTTCAGTAATTTTTGTAAATAAACTACAGCGTACTTAAAAAAAAAAAAGTGACAGGCGCAGTAATACATCTGAAGGAACGCAGGCGAGAGAAAAATAGCATTTAAAAAAAAAAATAAAAATGGGCTGGATCTCGCAAGCGACACTGCAGCTTGGGTTTAAGTGGGAATACATGTGTTCCAAAGGAATCCTTAGTGGTTTTAATACATTTGCTCAGTGGCTAACAACTGTAGCAAATAAACTGACGTCCATATGAGGCTTGTAAATGTTTTACAAATGTCATTTTTTTTTTTTTTTTAATATCGTATTTCCCACTTGCGCTTATTTTTTCGGTGCAGGAGGAAAATGTGGAAGGTAAAAAATTATTTAGAAAACCTAAAATTTGCAGCAACAACACCAGCAATTATAGCAATCAAGAACTACTACTACATAGCAGGTACATAAAACCAAAAAAATAAAAAAAATAAAAAAAAAAGCAATACTTTTTTTCAACAAATTTAAATCTGAACAAATATTTTTTTTTTATGTTACAAATTAATCTTTTACAAGTCAGTTATTTTCATTCTTTTTTATGTAAATGTTGCTAGCTTTTTTCCTTTTTTTTTTTTTTTAATTATTTTTAGACGCCTTTTCAACATTTTCTTACTTCTTTTGTTGATCCGGACCTGATGGCAAAAAGGTGACAAACGCATTGATATATATTTTTTTCAATACAGTCGGATACTTATTGGTGTTGCCAAGAGTGGATTTGCTGTATTTTACGTCTTAGTGAAATAATAAACTGCTGTAATTAACACCTCTTACACCTGCTCCTATCATTTGCCAAGTTAACCTTTTAGGACCATTCACTCCCGGCACATAAAGCCAAACAAAAAAAAAAAACAACAATCCGGCGGAACAACTGCAAACTGTCAGCAGGACCCGTGCAGTGTGAAGGGTTAATTAAGATCCCCATAAGGCCAGGAATTTCATATGTTTCGAGCCTGTGTCAACCTAATACTCGAAAATACTGTATAATATCTCTACCAGGTGTGAAATTCTAACCAAGGCTGAGCCTGTTCTACGGGCCACATGTCCGGCATCACAACTACTGTGTGCCTAAGCTGAAAGGACAGTGGGGATGATGTTAATCTTTAGTTGCCTGATCTTGGTACAAAGATAGTCCAAGCATAAACAACAAAAACAGAAAAATAAATAAAAAATATTGTATGACAAAAAAAAAAACAGATCTTATAGCAGTTTTTTGTTTTTTGGACCACCCTACCATACACCTTACTGTTTAAATATATATATATATATATTTGGTCCATTCTACAAGGCACCTACCCAATATTATTTTTTTGGGCCACCCTACCAATATTTTTTGTGCCACCCTACCATGCACTATACTAATATTATTTCATTTTATGGGCCACCTTACTAATATGATAATATTGATAGGGTGTATGGTAGGGACCATACATCCTACCAATATTGTTTTTTGGACCACCCTACCATGCACCCTAACAATATAATTTTTTTGGGGCCACTCTACCATACACTCTACCAATATTATTTTTGGGTCACCTTACCATGCACCCTACAAATATCATTTTTTTTGGGCCACCCTACCATGCACCCTACTAATATTATTTCATTTAAAGTGCTACCCTACCAATATAAATAATATTTATATTATAACAATATTATAATATTGATAGGGTGTACGGTAGGGACCATACACCCTACCAATATTTTTTTTTGGACCACCCTACCATGCACCCTAACAATATCATTTTTTTGGGCCACTCTACCATACACCCCCCCCCCCCCGCGCAATATCCTTTTTTGGGCCTACCATACACCCTTACCAATATTATTTTTTTGGAGCCACCCTACCAAACTCTCTACCAAAATAATTTTTTTGTGCCACCCTTATCCGACAAAAAACAGCCTTAAAAAGGAACCAAACGGGGTCACCCCACAAACAGCAGTTGCAAAAGGAGAACCAACCATGGTATTTATTATGTAGAAAAAACACTTGATTGAAAAAAATAGACCAACTGTCAAACCTTTCAGGCCAAATGGCCAATAAATACCTCCAAGCACCAACAATTAAAAACAAAGTGGAAAACGTTGTCACACACACACATGCAAACAAAACAGGCACCCTACCAGACGCCCCACCGATATTATTTTTTGGGCCACCCTTCCCTTGCACCCTACCAATATTACTTTCTGGGCCACCCTACCATACACCCTACTAATATAATTTGTTTTGGCCACCCTACCATGCACCGTACCAATATTATTGTTTGGGCCACCCTACCATGCACCCTACCAATATTACTTTCTGGGCCACCCTACCATATACCCTACTAATATAATTTTTGTTGGCCACCCTACCATGCACCGTACTAATATTACTTTCTGGGCCACCCTACCATACACCCTACTAATATAATTTTTGTTGGCCACCCTACCATGCACCGTACCAATATTATTGTTTGGGTCACCCTACCATGCACCCTACCAATATTACTTTCTGGGCCACCCTACCATATACCCTACTAATATAATTTGTGTTGGCCACCCTACCATGCACCCTACCAATATTATTGTTTGGGCCACCCTACCATGCACCCTACTAATATTATTTCAATTTGTGGGGCACCCTATTAATATTATACCTTTTTCAAATCCAGTTTGCTATGACAACACCTAAACCATAAAACCATGCCTGGAAATAATTAGATACAAGGTTTACTTAAACCAGATTGCGGGACAGTAATGAATCAAATGACACTTAATACAGTACTATAATACTACTTGTATTTTACTTATTTGGTTTATGGTACGAGTGCAGGGCAAACATAAAGTGCTCTTTTCTAACCCTAAGTACATTGATAGCTTATGGAACTGGAGGTGGGGGTCTTGTATAAAGTAAGGTTACTAACTCCCCCTCCCCCCCTTGTACATGCTGCTCCCACCCTTCTCCGGTAGACACAAGGGGTACTCATGTTTTGGTCATTTTGAAACTAAAAAAATACCAACTTAGAACAAGAATAAAAAATAAAACTATGCCCCAAAACGGTCTATAAAATGCATTTAGTAACATTGTATCTCTAGGTAATGACCATAGGAAGAACGAAGGTCAAACTATGCCCCAATACAGTCTACAAAAAATTACATTTAGTAACATGGTAATTCTAGAAAGGTTATACATGTATTGCAAAAAAAGAAACAATGTTGCAAATTTGCTGCTGGTGTGCAATAAAAAGGCTTTAAGATAACGCAAGAGGTTAAAAAAAAGCCCAGTTAAAAGTCAAGAATAATTCTACGAAGGAGAAAGACATTGTTGACATTGAGACAATTATGATATTGTCCGACAAGATTGGTCTTTCTCTCGTACACGTTACCTTTCCTATAAACCGGTAGTTAGCTAGTTAGTGAGGTTGAAAATAAAACCCACACAATGGGCTCTCGAGTCCTCTCTGTTCTTATACATTTCCAACTCTTTTTGCTCCTGCCCTGTAACTCCTGTCCATTCACTGCTGCACATAATAGAAGAAGTGCCACCTTCAAGGTTTTTTTTTTTTTAATTAAAGCCAAACTTTTTTTCAAAAGCATTCCTTGAACCATGCAACTCACTCCTACGATCACTAACTTACCTTTGTTAATTAAGCTTTGTTAATGTGATGTGTGTAATGAACATAAGCAACACTGTATAGCAAACACAATATGAGGTCAAAAAAAAAAAAAACAAACAGATACTGCCTAGCAGATTTTTTTTTTTTTAAATACTTACATTTATTATTATTTATTTTTAAAAAATTTAAATTTCACAGCAAAAAAAACCCTCTACAATTAATTCAAAGACCCTGCTTCTGCAATTAAAAAGGTTATCTCCTAAATTCTAACAGGTATGGTGGCTTTAGTTGGTGTTTACAAACAGGTGTTCCCAATGTGAAATTTTAATGATATTATTTATATATAAAATTGAAATTAATATTATTTAAATTAATAAAATATATTAAACTGTTTTGGTGAACATAATGAACACAAAACAGTTTAATGCAAAGATAAAATATATTATATAAATTATTTTTCAATTTAGAAAAGCATGCTCATATAGCTTGACAATGATACAGAGGGGTATATTCCCAGAAGAGTTCCTACCGAAATGTATTAAACCGCACCAACGCAGATCACATGTCTCATTCAACAATGAGCAAAATCCTTGCAGGCAATGATCAATTTCATGTGTGAAAAATATTTGATACATAATAATACTGAAAATATTTGATACATGATAATATTTAAAACACACAATAGGCAAATGCTTCTTGCTAATTTAAAATTCTACTTGTTTTCTAAATAAGAGACTTCCTTGCAATTCAATAGCTCATAGGTGTTTGGTATTCCCAAACAAATTCTTGCAATAGCTGCTGTCTAGGTTTTATATATTTTTTTTAAAAATATGGCTCCTCCTGATATGTTTTATATATGTCTGTATTATTCTATCATTAACAAACCTACAAATTGATTTAAAAATGAATTAACTTGTAGACAATTGTGACGTCTTTGCCATCGTGTTTAATAAGATTAATTTTCATTTATTAAAAAGAAAAAAAAATGAACATTGAATTTATTAAGTAGCTTCATTAGAAAAGAAAAGGATTTAGTAAATAGCTTCATTAAAAAAAAACATAGAATTTATAAATTGCTTAATTAAAGAAAAATAAATAACAGAGATTATTAGATAGATTCATTAAAAAGAAAAACAAAAAGGACTTAATAATTAGCTTCATTAAAAGAAAAAAAAAACATATAATTTATGAAATAGCTTAATTAAAGAAAAATAAATAACAGAGATTATTAAATAGCTTCATTAAAAGAAAAAAATATATTAAATAGCTTCTTTAAAAGAAAAAAAATATTAAATAGCTTCCTTAAAAGAAAGAAAAACATTAAATAGCTTCACTAAAAGAAAAAAAATGTATTAAATAGCTTCACTAAAAGAAAAAAAAACTAACATAGAATTTATTAAATTACAAAATAAAGCTTTAATTCCATTAGAAATTAAAATCAATAGGTATATTTCTGTCTGAACTGTTTATTAAAACATTTTTTACAGTTATGTCCCATTATCACACCTTAGGGGCACTGCAACAACGTAACACATTAAAATAAATAAATATTTTTTTAAAAGGTGACTTTGATGTTCTGTCCTAAAAAATTTTGCTTGGGTTATCGAGTCTTGTTTCATTTCATTTTTTTTTTAAATAACATATTAAAATGTCTGTCTTTAAAAAAAAAAATAACACGCTGCAAGGTCATAATTCCACCAAACAAACAAAAAAAAAAAAAAAATCAAAAAACAATGTAAATATGTATCTATATTATTTACAGAAATTGTCAAAGCTGTCTTTGCTTAGGAGACTACAAATGCAAAACCGGTTTCTCGGAGGCGACCTCCAGCAGGGGGCGCTCTTTCCCCACAGATCGCCTCTCTCCCCGCATTAAAATTAAAAAAAAAAAACCTGCTGATCTGTTCACTTTAACACACGTTCAGTCCGAACTATAGTTATTCAAGTTCATATTTTGTTAAATAATAAAAAATAAATGACATACAAGAAAAAAATAAAATAAAAAGACATACACTACAGAAGAACAAGATACCCCCCCCCCCACACTCCCCACCTTTAAAAAAAAAAAAAAAAAAAAAAAAAAAGCACGAGGGACGTTCCGTAGACATCGCAACCGAGAGAACTTTGCCAAGTCCGAGCAACAAACAGGAATAGACACGAAATGCAACAAAAAGGTGGAAAAGTGACGGAACAAACACAAAACACGTCTAACCTTTTTCCTTTGTGTAAGGTGCACCAGTTCAGAGACCTGATTTGTGGCTTTCCAGTCTGCTACTATTCCAGTGTCTGATGTGTTAGTGGCAAACACCATCCTTCATGCATTAGTGACACACGCACAAGGGCACTGTTGTAAAGTCTACTTTGTGTGTACGTATGTACGTGTGTGTGTGTGTGTGTACGTATGTGTGTATATGTGTGTGTGCCAGGCCTGGAGATAGTCCCTGGACTATCCTAGCCTTTTGCATCATCACTTTATCTCTCCCGAGGTGGGGTTTCATAACAGATTATCCGACTCTCTCAATGGTTTGAGATCCCAGCCACAGACACTCCCCCTAATCTCATCTCTCTAGAGACCCTCCCAACATTATGTCTGTATCAGAGGCTACAACAAGCTGAAAATCAAGGGAGGAAAGAAAGTTTTTTTCTTTTTTTTTTCTTCTTCCTCGCGGACACACACATTGCACACTCTTAAGTTTTCAAACTGTTGATATTTTTTTTTTTTTTTTTTTATACCTTCCTTTGCAACCGAATGGGGTTGGTTTAAAGGGCTAAGCATTTACACTGCTGCCAAACAGTGCTTTTATATTAAAAAAAAAAATAAATAAATAAATGCATACATGTAAGCAATGATTAAAAAAAATTTAAATAAATAAATTAATAAAATTAAAAAGGGCAAGTTTGCACTAAAAAATAAATAAATAAACAAATACATAAAAAGAGCAAATTTGTGTGTGTGTATATATATATATATATATATATATATATATATATATATATAAATAGATAGATAGATACATAGATAGATAGATAGATAGATACACAGATAGATAGATAGATAGATACACAGATAGATAGATAGATAGATAGATAGATAGATAGATAGATAGATAGATAGATAGATAGATAGATAGATACATAGATAGATAGATACATAGATACATAGATACATAGATACATAGATATATACATAGAGAGATAGATAGAGAGGTAGATAGATAGGGAGAGAGAGAGAGAGAGAGAGAGAGAGAGAGAGAGAGAGAGATAGATAGATAGATAGATAGATAGATAGATAGATAGATAGATAGATAGATAGATAGATAAAAAATAAATAAACAAATACATAAAATTAAAAAGAGCAAATTTGTGTATATGTATATGTATATGTATATATATATATATATATATATATATATATATATATATATATATATATATATATATATATATATATATATATATATACATATATGCATAGATAGATAGATAGATAGATAGATAGATAGATAGATAGATAGATAGATAGATAGATTTTTCTTAACCCCCCATTCCCCCTCCCCTTCCACCTCCCTTCCCCATTGTTATTGAAATAGTTTTCACCTTTTCTCACACAAGTGTCTTTTTTTTTTTAGGAGCCTTTAAGAGAACATACATTTTTTTATAAATACCATAAAAATAAGCCATGGCATTTTAGGAATGCAAGAATGTATTTTTAGGTTGCTCAAAGCAAGTTTTGAAAATAATTTTAAAGTAGAAAGAAAAAAGAAAAACATAAAAAAAAAAAAAGATAAAGTTGTATTAATTTCATTCTATAAAAAAATATTATTATTATTATCATCATCAACAACAATATTATAAAAAAAAGAAGATCTGGTTGTATTCATTTCATTGTATACAAATATTGTTTTTATGATCATCATCATCAACAACAATATTATTTAAATAAAAGACGATATAGTTGTATTCATTTTAATGTATAAAAAATAATTATTATTGTTATCATCATCATCATCAACAACAATAATAATAATAATCATAATAACATTAAATAATAATAATAATAATATTACTAATATTCGTATTATATATTTACATGACAATAGAATGCTATAATAAATACATGATAAGCATTATATTTTATCTATGATTTGTACATATACACATGCAATAGAATTTATTATGATTATTTTTATTATTATATTTCATACTTTATATTGTTTTATATTATTTATTTATATTATTTATTTATTTATTTCAATTGTTTATATGTTGTGTCCCATATGATCAGACACAACCATGGCAAGTGTCACTAATGTAGATTTTAAGAAACGTGCTGTTTCATTTTTTTTTATTTTTTTTTTATTACATTATGCACCTTACTAAATTATTAACTACCCTTTTGTGTCTGCCATCCCAATCCAAAGGGCTATTAAATAAAGACTCCACTCAATTATACAAAATATATGTACACATAGTTAATAGATGTAAAAGTCTAATCTACGTTTGTACAGTTCATTTAAGCACAGGCATGGTCAAATGATCTGCAAATAAAAAAAAAATAAATAAAATAAATAAAAGAGACTAAACAGGCAAAATGATAGGTTTTGGCTAATATAATTTCATGGTTTCTGGGATATGGTAGCCAAGAGTGAAGGAAGCGAAATGCATGATTTTTATTGGCGTAATTTACCTTTGTTCAATGGCCTGACAATAAAAGGATTGAAAAATGGAACTGTGTTATCTATAGATTTCACGTTTCACCTGTCATCTCTACAAACAAAAGAAAAGACCTTAATGTTAATTGATTATTTAGGTCTGAAATGCCCCATATGTTTGCTGAAGCACTTGCCATAATCAAGGCTTTGTAACCCAGTACAGGCAGGCTGAAGCTTAGCTGTGTTTTACTAATGCAGTGACAAACCACTTAAATAAGACAATAAACTTTACCCCGGTGCAAATGCTTCATGTTCAGCCACAGACGTGAAACTAGATGGGTTTTAAAAAAATAAAATAAATATATATATATATCTATGAGCAGACAACATTTAAGCATTTTATGTCAAAGCGTATCTTTAATGGGGAGGCGTCAAAATTATGTTTTGGTAAGGTGACAATTTTAAGGTTCAATTTGTGCGGAGGGTCCAAAGTTTAAAAAAGCAATGATTTCAAATTAAAAAAAAAAATAGCTTCCTTTATCTGAAAAGTGATACAGAATTAGGGACAGGTATAAATTATTTCTAAAAAAAATCCTAATATCAAGTGAGATTAAAAAAAAAAAAGCAAATATGTTTAAAAACATTTATTGAAATGTTTATCATTTATTAATCAGTTGATTTTTTTTTTTATTATTTTTTTTTTTGTGCTATGAAGACCAATAAAATATTTATACCTCCTATTTTTTTTTCTCATTTATTAATCAAAGAGAGGGGGCTGGGACAAAAAATGGGACTTTGAATGAAACCATTTATTAATCAGGTGCTATTTATATATTTGTTTATTTTTTATAGTACTATGAAGATCAATAAAACATTGATATACTACTGATTTTTTTTTTCTGTTTAAATGATAATGAAGCATTTTTGTAGTAATTTCATTGTACCCTCTGATGCTCACCTGTTTAGGGTAAATAAGTAGCTGATTTTGTGTGCAAGTTTTTGGGCAACAAATCTTGTGTCATATCTCAGGAGCTGAAACTTATAAAGCCCAAAAATGTAAAAAATAAAATAATAATATAAAAAAAAAAAATGATAAAGAAAAAAAAAATGCTACTGAGAAAAACTCTTCAAAAAAGGAGCTGAAACTAATAAAGCCCCCCCCCCCCCAAAAAAAAAATGATTAAGAAAAAAAAGCTACCGAGAAGAACTCTTCAGATGTGAGGCACAATATAATACAGAGTTTTTATTTACAGCTACAGAGGGAGGTGAACTTTTTAACCAATGTGTGACTTTAAGCTGTGATAGTTCCTTGCCTACTGTTGGGACATGTGTGTATAAATTAATAACCAAGTATTCAGACTACATATTTGCCCTCTAAAATATTGCTTTATACTGTGCACATGTGTCATCGATAAAAAATATTATAGGTGGGTGGATGCAATATTATGTATATTTCTGGACTTTTTTTGGTTTATTTTATACTCTCAAAAAAAAAAAAAAAATGTATAAAGATACACTATTTTGTCAAAATTTTTGTGACACCTGCCATTACACGCACATGAACTTTAGTCCGTAGGGTTCAATATTGAGTTGGCCAGTCAAGTTCCTCCACCCCAAACTCACTCATATATGTCTTTATGGACCTTGCTTTGTGCACTGGTCCAAATCATTTGGTGGAGGGGGGATTATGGTGTGGGGTTGTTTTTCAGGGGTTGGGCTCGGCCCCTTAGTTCCAGTGAGGGGAACTTTTAAGGCGTCAGCATACCAAGACATTTTGGGCGATTTCATGCTCCCAACTTTGTGGGAACCCCTTCCTGTTCCAACATGACTGCGCACCAATGCACAAAGCAAGGTCCATAAAGACATGGATGAGCGAGTTTGGGGTGGAGGAACTTGACTGGCCTGACCTCAACCTGATAGAACACCTTTGGGATGAATTAGAGCGGAGACGGCAAGCCAGGCCTTCTCGTCCAACGGCAGAGCCTGACCTTACAAATGCTCTTCTAGAAGAATGGTCAAACATTCCCATAGACACACTCCTAAACCTTGTGGACGGCCTTCCCAGAAGAGTTGAAGCCGTTATAGCTGCAAAGGGTGGGCCAACTCAACATTGAACCCTACGGACTAAGACTGGGACGCCATTAAAGTTCATGTGCGTGTAAAGGCGGGCGTCCCAATACTTTTGACAATACAGTGTAAGTGATGTCATAGGATGGCACAACTGGTGTCCAATGACAGAACACCTCATATTTAGAAGTGTTCGTTGTTTCATTTTAACTTGTCTTGTGATCATCTATAATTTGTCTTTAGAAAGAAATATTTGGCGGTTCAACAGTCACAGGATTTAAAATATTGTTCTCCAGCTGTTGTTTTTATAGTGCGTTCCAGAATCTGAATGATTGTTGGAGAGCAACTTTAAACTATTCTTACTTTAAAAATACATACTTGAAGTACAGAACGTGTCCTTACCGTGAGACAAATAGGATTCCAGCATTTTTTGGGGATTTTACAATAACACATGGCTTTTTGACCATGTGGTCATAGAACGCCTGGGGCATGTCTAATACGTCAGCGTTATATAGATGACATATGAAGGACTCCCCAATTATTAGATACATTTCACCCTATCGCTTTCATCTAAAACTAGGAGCTCCAACCTTTCCAAACAAAAGGGCCAGTTTACTGTTCTTCAGGCCTTAGTGGGGCCGGACTGCAGTCAGTGGCAGTAGAAAATGTCATTGCATCAGTGGGAAGAAAACAATTCCGCATTTTTGCTATTAGAGGAGGAATAGTGCCCCATGGTTGGTGTCAGTAGGAGGAATAGTGCCCCATCATTAGTGTCATTGGTAGGAATAGTGCCCCATCATTTGTGTCAGTGGGAGGAATAGTGTCTCATCATTGGTGTCAGTGGGAGGTTTTGTGCCCTGTCATTGGTGTCAGTTGGAGGAATTTTGCCTTGTTGTTGGTGTCAGCGGGAGGAATAGTGTCCCATCATTGGTGTCAGTGGGATGAATAGTGCCCCATTGTTGGTGTTGGGGGGAGGAATAGTGTTCCATCCTTGGACTCAGTGGGAGGTATTGTGCCCTGTCCTTGGTGTTAGTTGAAGGAAAATTGGACCATCATTGGTGGATGTTCCATTGTTGGTATCAGTGAGAGGAATAGTGTTCCATCATTGGTGCCAGTGGGAGGAATAGTGTCCCATCATTGCTGTCAGTGGGAGGAATAGTGTCCCATCATTGGTGTCAGTGGAAGGAATAGTGCCCCATCATTGGTGCCAGTGGGAGGAATTGTGCCCCATCATTGGTGTCAGTGGAAGGAATAGTGTCCCATCATTGGTGCCTGTGGGAGGAATAGTGCCCCATCATTGCTGTTAGTGGGTAGAATAGTGTCCCATCATTGGTGTCAGTGGGAGGAATAGTGTCCCATCATTGGTGTCAGTGGGAGGAATAGTGTCCCATCATTGGTGTCAGTGGGAGGAATAGTGTCCCATCATTGGTGTCAGGGGGAGGAATAGTGTCCCATCATTGCTGTTAGTGGGTAGAATAGTGTCCCATCATTGGTGTCAGTGGGAGGAATAGTGCCCATCATTGGTGTCAGTGGGAGGAATAGTGTCCCATCATTGGTGTCAGTGGGAGGAATAGTGCCCCATCATTGCTGTTAGTGGGAGGAATAGTGTCCCATCATTGGTGTCAGTGGGAGGAATAGAGTCCCATCATCGGTGTCAGTGGGAGGAATAGTGTCCCATCATTGGTGTCAGTGGGAGGAATAGTGTCCCATCATTGTTGTCAGTGGGAGGAATAGTGCCCTATCAATAGTACAGTGTGCAGTATTTATTCACTGATCACTGTATTGGTGCCACTAGCGACATCAGATAGCATCAGAATCAGTTATTCAGTTAGCGCCAGATTGCCCACCACAATATCGCAGTCACACTATAAGTCGCTGATCACCGCCATTACTAGTGTCTGTACGGATCAGTAGTTTGATCACGATCAGAACTATACTTGTGTCCCCAATAGTATAATGTCCCCAAAAACGCAGTTTGGTTTTTACCAAAGACATGTAGCAGAATACATTTTGGCCTACATTTATGAAGAAATTTGATGTTATTGGATACGTTTTATTAACAGATTTTTTTTTTTTTTTCAAAATTTCAAGTTTTTTTTTCTATTTATATAAGAAAGGATAAAAATCCCAGTGGTGATCAAATACCATAAAAAAAGTCAATTTGTGTGAAAAAAAAATATATAAATTTAAGAGTGAAAAATCCGGTGCAGCTCTGCATAGAAACCAATCAGCTTCCAGGTTTTATTGTCAAAGCTTCATTGAACAAGCTGAAGTTAGAAGCTGATTGGCTACCATGCAGAGCTGCACCAGATCTTGCACTCCCCAGTTTTAGTAAATCAACTCTAACATGCCGGCAGTTTGTGATGCGGTAAGATTTGACAGTCTTTATCAAGCCCTAGTGTTGGGTCTCTTATTGCATTCCATTGTGATCACTTTCCTCCTCAAGGCACCTGGTACAATGGACACATTGATTCCCCCACAAGCATGAGGGTTGAAGGCCCTGCAGAAGGAGGCACGTATTGTTCTGGACAAAGCACCCACTCCATAAGGTTGTAAGGATATCAGAAGTCTATGACATTTGGTGGAACACTTAACATGCCCTTTCATGCTATCTTATAGTCGCCAAGTATCTTCCTGACTTTATTATCTTCTGGACATGGTATTATTCCATTACAATTCCCCCCCGAAAATAGTCATTGGAGTAACATGGTAATGCTTGCAATTTGTCTTGGAGACACAACATGCTGGCAGTTTGCAATGTGGTAGGATTTGGGTGTCTTTATCAAGCCCTAATATCGGCCTCTCATTGCATCTCATTGTGATTCCAATCACATCTACTACTCCAGTCCTGAGGAAGTGGGAGGCGTTTCTCCTCGAAACATGTTGAATTTAACTGATGCTCTTAAAGTGGTTGTAAACCATTTTTGTCTTGTAGAAAGAACATGCCGGCAGTTTGTGATGCGGCAAGATTTTGCTGTCTTTATCAAGCCTTAATATCGGTCTACTACTGCAGCTCATTGTGATTCCAATCGCATCTACTGCTCCAGTCCTGAGGAAGTGGGAGGTCTTTCCCCCGAAACACGTTGGATTTAACTAATGTTCTTAAAGTGGTTGTAATCTCTTACATATACCCAGTGAAGTGACTGGGCTCAGGTGATACAGAGAAATGAAACAAAATCCTCCTACATACATTGTACCTGTTTATCTGCAGTCTTAGCTTCTCTACATCCCTTCAAAGGGCTGAATATTTATTTAAAGCTTGTCTGAGAGTTCAGAAAAAAGGGACGTAGAGCTGAAGTCACACTCTGCAGAGCTCAGTCAGGAGAGCTCAGAGAGCTGATTGGAGGGATGGGACACACCCACCTTCACACAACACACAGGAACAAAGCTGAGACTGTCAATCAGCTGGAGGTCCTTCCCCTGTCACCATTTTTCTCTTGGCGTCAGGAAAACTTGTCAGGAGTGACTCATACAGACAGAGGAAGGAGGCAGCAGACAGAAAGGAAACTTAGTGCTCTGGATTGAGACAAGTACACACTATAGAGGTATATGCTTTGTTCATATTTCATGTCTGAGGTTTACAACCACTTTAACCAATGACCATATCAAACAGACCTCTGAGTGATTATGAACTTTTGTACTGGAGCTCCTTGATACCCCAGTTTGTAGACTCAACAGAAACAGTTCTCAGCTAAAACAAGTGTCCCCATTGGAATATCTTCCCTTTATTTCTGTTCTGGTGAAAACTCAAGATTTTGGATTTCTCACCACTTTCAGCCCTGGGAAAATGGGCACCAAGACGAAGAAAGGGTGCAGGAACAAGAGTCAATGTCACCAGAACACCATGGATCTCCAGAGATCCATGGGGGGGTCGTGGTTGAGTTCCAGCAAGAAAGGGTGCAGGAACAAGAGTCAATGTCACCAGCACACCATGGATCTCCAGAGATCCATGGGGGGTTGTGGTTGAGTTCCAGCACCTATTGTTTGCGAAAAAAAGCCCTGGAACCAAAGATAGAACAAGAAAACGTCACCAGCACACCATGGATCTCCAATGTGTGTCCAAAGCTTTATTTAGTGATCACATTGTTACAGCAGAAGCAACATTTCGGAGAGCCTCACCCCTTCCTCAGGCATGTGATGATGAAGGGGGTCCTGTGAGGCTCCAAACCATTGCTTCTGCTGTAACAATGTGATGGCTGCCTAAAGCTTGGGACTCACTCTGGAGATCCATGGTGTGCTGGTGACGTTTTCTTGTTCTATCTTTGGTTCCAGGGCTTTTTTTTCCTCAAACAATAGGTGCTGGAACTCAACCACGACCCCCCCATGGATCTCTGGAGATCCATGGTGTGCTGGTGACATTGACTCTTGTTCCTGCACCCTTTCTTGCTGGAACTCAACCACGACCCCCATGGATCTCTGGAGATCCATGGTGTGCTGGTGACATTGACTCTTGTTCCTGCACCCTTTCTTGCTGAAACTAAACCACGACCCCCCCATGGATCTCTGGAGATCCATGGTGTGCTGGTGACATTGACTCTTGTTCCTGCACCCTTTCTTGCTGGAACTAAACCACGACCCCCCCATGGATCTCTGGAGATCCATGGTGTGCTGGTGACATTGACTCTTGTTCCTGCACCCTTTCTTGCTGGAACTCAACCACGACCCCCATGGATCTCTGGAGATCCATGGTGTGCTGGTGACATTGACTCTTGTTCCTGCACCCTTTCTTGCTGAAACTAAACCACGACCCCCCCATGGATCTCTGGAGATCTATAGTGTGCTGGTGACATTGACTCTTGTTCCTGCAGCCTTTCTTGCTGGAACTCAACCACGACCCCCCAAAACCCCTCATCCCACACACACCCTCCAAATCACATCAAATAGTGGGTGTGGTCAGATAAATTTCACGAACAGTAGGAGGGTCTTAAAGGGGCATTAAACACCAAGATTGCATTACATACAGAATGCAGAGTTCAGAGGGGGTTACACACAGAGTGCAGAGCTGTCACTTGTAAACACAGAAACTGGACCTTTGTGTTTACAAGTGATTGTGGTGAGAAGCCCCCCCCCCCAAGGGTCTGAGCCAGAGGTGATGGAACTGAGTTCCACCAAGTTCCCCCTGAAAAAAATCCCTGGTTCTAAACATTGAACGCTGCAGCAACCGCTTATGCACACAGCCAATTCTTCAGAAAGTAGTGCGTTGGAACCTTCCTAGTGGGAGGTACAAATATCATAAAAAAACATGGGGGTTCTAACCCTTCACCCGAGGCTTAAAAAAGTTTTGACTTTAGATACACTTTAAAGGGTTCTTTTTTTAATTAAAGTCTATATATCCTACCAAAGAGACCCATAATTGAAGATTACCATATATGCTCGAGTATAAGTCGAGTTTTTCAGCACATTTTTTTGTGTTGAAAGTGCCCCCCTCGACTTATACTCGAGTCAAGCACTTTTCTGCAGCAAAAAATTTCATTTTCCGAACCGAATTTGGGGCCCCGTATCTCAGGGCCACTTGGTGCTAAGAATCCCAAATTTGGTGTGCAAACCCAGTAGCATTGGTACCACAACATATCCAAAGCTGGAGTTCCTAGCACCAAGTGACCCCGAGATACGGGGCCCCAAATTAGGTTCGGAAAATGTCATTCTCTTGCAGAAAAGTGCTTGACATTTTCTGAACCGATTTTTGGGGCCCTGTATCTCGGGGCCACTTGGTGCTAGAAACTCCAGCTTTGGATATTTTATGGTGCTAGTTCCACTTGAACCAATTGGGGTTCCTAGCATTAAGTGGCCCCCGAGATACGGGGCCCCTAAAGTCTGTTAACTGTGTCCATCTGCAGCAATGTCATTTCGGGACCCTTTGGGTTCAGAGACCCCAAATTTTGGCTGCAGCTAGGGGGCATCTAGGAACCCTTAACTACCGAGTTTAAAGTTCGGGGGACCTATGGCTGCAAATGGGCACAGTGAGGCATGCAAATGGGCACAGTGATGCTGCAAATAGGCATTGTTGACCCTCTTTTCCACTTACAGTAGCTGCGCATTTCTCACCCTCGTCTTATACTCGGGTCAATACGTTTTTCCCATTTTTTTGTGGTAAATTAGGGCCTCGACTTATACTCGGAATGACTTATACTCGAGTATATACAGTAATTAAAGATGGACAAAGAGGGATTTGGTTTCAAACGTGGGATGGATCTGATGAGGGACAGTTGGGAACTATGGGGTTGTCCATGTTGAGTCTTTTCAAAAGTGGACTTTTAGGGCACAGCACATCCTTTGCACTCTATTAGAACAGAGGTTGTGTTTATCAGTCATATCTTGTATACCGTCTAACATCTATGGCCTGCTTTAGCTTTGCCTTTGGTCGTAGGTAGAATTCACAGGCCTGCAATCTTATACGGGGCTATTGAATTATTTCCAACAATAGGTTTACTTCCTGATAGCCGCATTCAGTAGGGTCCCAGACATTTGAGGACAGGCCAGTCCCGTTCCTCCGGCCCAGCTCTGAATAGGGAGGGGAAGGGCTGGAAGTCTCTCACTGGGTTCCCCATGTACTTTCCTTTGTTTTAATTACGTGGAAGGAAAATAAAACAACAACCCTTATAGTCTTCTGGGCCGGTGGAGAAAGCTTGTACATGATAGGGAAACAATCGCTTGCATTGTGCTCCTTAGCAATAGAGGCTCGAGCTATTTGTATTGTCTGCTAGGCCAAGAAGACTGTTCTACAGAAATGACTTCACAGCAGCTCCTGTAAATATGATTATGATCTTGGCGCTTCTCGCTGTCAGCTGGTCTATTTACTGCTCCATGATGTAAGTCAGGTTCCGGTAACTTGATTAACCCCTTTGAAGGCACAGGCCAAGGGCTCACTCTGTGCCGGAACGTAATTATTATTCTGCGCCTTAGATGTGGTAGTTTAAAGAGTGTCTGCCAAGTGGAGGAAAAATTAAGGATCTGCTTCAGGTGTAAGGGGCACGGGCATCTAGAGGGAGCAGTCCACCCAACCTTCCTGGCATGGCCAGATCTCCGGTTGCTTTTGAGGAGCTTGCCTGCCCCTTCCTACCCTTTTCACATTTTAATTGGCCAGTGATGTTTTGCATCATAGTGATGGACCAGTAGGAATGTGTGGGGGAGGGCTTAATAGCTTTAGCTGTCAAAAGCTGTATCTATTAAAGTAGGGTTTTGGGAGGCCGCTCCAGGTATGAGGTATCTACAGGTGCCTAAGTGGCATACCTGCAGTAGTCCTGCCACCCATCCTGAAAGTCTCATTAAAGTGCTACTCCACCTTTTTCACAAATGACAGATCATAAGGCAGCATTATGAAATGATGAATATTATAAACAACATTTATTAGATTTTTTTTTATTTTAGCTTGGTCTTGGCTGTAGAACCCTTTGAAGGCCTAAGTGAAATTTCGAAAGGTCTGAATCAGTGGTCTCCAAAATGCAGATGCGGCCCTTTGCTTGCCTTTATCTGGCCCTTTGGGGCATTATTCCTCCAGCTGACACCATAAATGGGGCACTATTCCTTCCACTGACACCAATGACGGGGCATTATTCCTTCCACTGACACCAATGATGAGGCCCCTTTTTGGGAAAACATTTTCTTGGGCCCCCCAAATCCACTTATTGTTGTTGTTATTGTTGTTGCAGTGGGGGCTCAAGGGGCAGCTGCTTTGGGCCCCACAACAATGACTGGGCACCCGAGCACCTTCCCCTTTTGCCCCTTTTTGGGTAAACATTTTCTTGGGCCCTCCCAAATCCACTTGTCAACTTATGTTCGGGCAGTGGGGGCAGTGGGGGCTCAAGGGGCAGCTGCTTTGGGCCCCACAACAATGACTGGGCACCCGAGCACCTTCCACTTTTGCCCCTTTTTGGGTAAACATTTTCTTGGGCCCTCCCAAATCCACTTATCAACGTATGTTCGGGCAGTGGAGGCTTAAGGGGCAGCTGCTTTGGGCCCCACAACAATGACCGGGCACATGGGCAGCTGCCCTTTTGCCCCTTTTTGGGTAAACATTTTCTTGGGACCTCCCAAATCCACTTATCAACTTATGTTCGGGCAGTGGGGGCTCAAGGGGGCAGCTGCTCTGGGCCCCACAACATCGACTGGGTACCCGGGCAGCTGCCCCTTTTGCCCTGCGTTAAAGATGGCCCTGGGCACATGCGCTCTGAAGGAACGGGAGTGACGTTATGGCGGCTCCGGCCAGTCACACAGCCAGAGTCCGCGGACCCGGAAAGGAAGACCGGGTGAAGATGGATGATTACATCGCATCGCTGGAGGGCTTCATTTTTCAGGTAAGTTTCACATAATGTGCTAGTATGTGATGCATACTAGCGCATTATGCCTTTAATTTGCAGGTCCTAAAAAAATAAAATAAAAAAAAATAAAAACAACCAGCAGTTTCCAACCGCTTTTAAATGTATTAAGTGCCTGAATTTGACTTCGCATTCGATTTTCCCTCCCCCCGATTAGAGCTCAGATTGGAGGAAGGAGAAATGGCATAAGTAGTCAATCAGTTCTGCTGCGGTAAGCATGTTGAATGGAGGAGAGAGCAGAGTCACAGGGAGATGAGCTCATCAGCCTGCTGCTTCTCCTTCCATTGCCCAATCACAGGTTAGGGGAGGGACAAGACCTCCAAGTGTTTTTTTTTTTGTTTTTTTTTCAGCTGTAGTAGAGTATTTCCCAGGACAATAGTAGTTAATACTATAATTCTAAGAACCCTATTTAGTTGGCATCACCATTCACAGTTCGGTGTTTCTTCTTTCTTTTGTATGATTGTGATACGTTTCCCTTGTCTGCATCCTGAATGACGTCTGCTGCTGACTTCCGGTGGTTACCCATCTTGCACCTTTTTCCTGGGTGGTGCACCTACTGACCAACGATTGCCCGGTCTGCAGACCACACATGATCCGCTAAGCCAAAGGATGAGGACCTCATGCTCTACACACCATGGCAGGAAAGCCAAACCCAGCATTTCAGGTCCAAGTGCACAATAAAAAAAAAAAATGTTTTTTCTAATTGCAGAGAAGTCATTTGCACTCGGGGGCGGTGACACCATCACCTGGGCTCCGTGGGAAAGTCGTACAGTAAAAGTGAAAGTGCAGACTGGTAAGGTGTGATTCACAGGTCATGTGAGCCGCATGGCACTCCAAAAATCGGTGAGAACTTTCTATTTAATTGTTTTGGTTTTTTTTAGATGGTGCTCCTAAATGTCATGGGTTTCTCATAATATATATATATATAAAATAAATATTTTTTTTTTTTTTTTTTAACTGAAAACGAGCAACTTTTTGAAATCCAAATGCACTCTGCATTTATCAGGGACGCCTGCCTTTACACACACATGAACTTTAATGGCATCCCAGTCTTAGTCCGTAGGGTTTAAAGGGTTGTTGAAAGGGTTGTAAACCCTCGTGTTTTTCATCCTATGCATTAAGGTGAAAAAACACCAGTTCCTGCCCGGCCAATGGCAGATTGATGGCCGGGTGGGTGCTTTCTCATCCTGACTGGACATCATATGACGTCCTGTCAGGATGCACCGATAGCGTGGCTGCGGGGCCGGGCAGCAGCGCAATCTGTCAACGGCTGTGTCCAAGGGGACACAGCCGGTGACCAATCAGACTACCGGCTCGTTGCCGGTAAAATTGGACATTTTTTACATTTTTATTGAACATGATCAGATATTCTTTGCAGGGTGAATTTCCATTTTATCTTACCTTTTTCACTAAGATAGGAGAAATTTCACTTTTCGGGGGAACAGGCTGGGTCCCCTAAAGGGTAAGCAGAGCCCAGGCTACATGGTGGGGGTGCATGATCGGGAGCGCAGAGCCCAGGCGACGTGGTGGGGGTGCATGATCGGGAGCGCAGAGCCCAGGCGACGTGGTGGGGATGCATGATCGGGAGCGCAGAGCCCAGGCGACATGGTGGGGGTGCATGATCGGGAGCGCAGAGCCCAGGCAACGTGGTGGGGGTGCATGGTCGGGAGCGCAGAGCCCAGGCGACATGGTGGGGGTGCATGATCAGGAGCGCAGAGCCCAGGCGACATGGTGGGGGTGCATAACCGGGAGCGCAGAGCCCAGGCGACATGGTGGGGGTGCATAATCGGGAGCGCAGAGCCCAGGCGACATGGTGGGGGTGCATGATCGGGAGCGCAGAGCCCAGGCGACGTGGTGGGGCTGCATGATCGGGAGCGCAGAGCCCAGGCGACGTGGTGGGGCTGCATGATCGGGAGTGCAGAGCCCAGGCGACGTGGTGGGGGTGCATGATCGGGAGCGCAGAGCCCAGGCGACATGGTGGGGGTGCATGATCGGGAGCGCAGAGCCCAGGTGACATGGTGGGGGTGCATGATCGGGAGCGCAGAGCCCATGCGACATGGTGGGGGTGCATGGTCAGGAGCACAGAGCCCAGGCAACATGGTGGGGGTGCACGGTGGGGAGGGGGGACCGGCATTTACCAGGGTGTGTGAAAGCAATCCAGCAGTGGTACAACCGCTGGATCACTTCCGTCTGACAGCCAACAGTCAGCTTACTGTACAGCCGCTGGGAGTATGTGTAAATAACCCTTCATAAGTCAGGCAGTAAAAGGGTTAAAGACAGTTGTTGTTTATACAATTGCACTAATAAGGCTACAATCACTTCTGACTTGCACCAAAAAACTTGGCTTGTTTTTATACACACATCTTGGCTCTTTGAATAAGCACTTTTTTTTTTTTTTGCATAAAATGTAATGGAAAAAAGATAAGTAAGTGACTTCCTCTCAGCACCTCACCATTGTGGTTGCTGTTTTTTTGTCACAAAGTTAGCACTCACCACCACAAAGTCACAGGTAGCTCAGTAAACAAGCTGACAAAACGCTACGAAGTGCAAATCTATTATGGCGCATGCAGACATAGAACGGCGCAACTCCCAACTTCACCGCAGCACGGGATATGGCAGCACACCATACAAAGAACATTCCACCCCAATGGAAGAGCCATAATAGAATTCTGTTATACTCTACGCATAGGACACTGCACCCCAACATGACCTGACCAATGGAATGAGCCATAATACAATTCTGTTATACTCTACGCATAGGACACTGCACCCCAACATTACCTGACCAATGGAATGAGCCATAATAGAATTCTGTTATACTCTACGCATAGGACACTGCACCCCAACATGACCTGACCAATGGAATGAGCCATAGTAGAATTCTGTTATACTCTACGCATAGGACACTGCACCCCAACATGACCTGACCAATGGAATGAGCCATAGTAGAATTCTGTTTTACTCTACACATAGGGCACTGCACCCCAACATGACCTGATCAATGGAATGAGCCATAGTAGAATTCTGTTATACTCTACACATAGGACACTGCACCCCAACATGACCTGACCAATGGAATAAGCCATAATAAAATTCTGTTATACTCTACACATAGGACACTGCACCCCAACATGACCCGACCAATGGAATGAGCCATAATAAAATTCTGTTATACTCTATGCATAGGGCACTGTACCCCAACATGACCTGACCCATGGAATGAGCCATATTACAATTCTGTTAAACTCTACATATAGGACACTGCACCCCAACATGACCTGACCAATGGAATGAGCCATAATAGAATTCTGTTATACTCTATACATAGGACACTGTACCCCAACATGACCTGACCAATGGAATGAGCCATAATACAATTCTGTTATACTCTATACATAGGGCACTGCACCCCAACATGACTTGGCCAATGGAATGAGCCATAGTAGAATTCTGTTATACTCTACACATAGGACACTGCACCCCAACATGACCTGACCAATGGAATGAGCCATAGTTGAATTCTGTTATACTCTACACATAGGATACTGCACCCCAACATGACCTGACCAATGGAATGAGCCATAGTTGAATTCTGTTATACTCTACACATAGGTCACTGTACCCCAACATGACCTGACCAATGGAATGAGCCATAATAAAATTCTGTTATACTCTACACATAGTACACTGCACCCCAACATGACCTGACCAATGGAATGAGCCATAATAAAATTCTGTTATACTCTACACATAGGACACTGCACCCCAACATGACCTGACCAATGGAATGAGCCATAAAAGAATTATTTTATACTCTACACATAGGACACTGCACCCCAACATGACCTGGCCAAAGAAAGGAAAGGTCATGACGCATTTCTTTTTTATTCTTTACATAGGACCCTGCATTACCAAATTGATCTGTCCAATGGAAAGAGCCACAATTCAGTTCCATTACACTCTACTCATAGTATGCAAAACCCCAAAATACCCTTCCCTTTTTTTCTTCCTTTTTGCTCTGTTAAACATATGATTGAAAGCGTTTTGTTACTTTTAATTGATAACTGCACTAATAACCTGTTGATCCTGCCAGAAACCTTGTGACCTAATAATTTTCTCTGTTCTCTGTCTCTGCATTATCAGTCACCCAGTTCTTTATGCGGACAACAGAAAACCTCCTACCTATGTTATGGAGAAGAGAAGAGGGGAGGTGTTCTGAGTGCTGCCACCCTACAACACGGATCACCGGGTGAAATGAAAGGGGAAAAAAAAAAACAGAAAAAAGAAAGCTAATGCAGCCACCACATCTAAGGATCAGTAAGCTGCGATATCTTACATTTTGCACTTGAGTTTAGATAAATGTAAAGTAAAAAATGCTGTATATCTTAATAGACTATTTGACACATGAAAAGTATTTAAACTAATAAACACATTTATTTTTTTTTTTAAAGTTTCCCAGGTTTCTGGTCGTGCCCTTCTAATGGCTTTGCCTCTGTATCTGTACAAGTAAGTATTAAGGGGGAAAATTATACTATACAGTACTTTCAAAGTATAGCGTAACAAAAAATCATGGCATTCCGGTGTTATTACATTTATTATGAGCTTAAAATCCATTGAGCTAAGCATTACAGTAGCATGATGCCTGCCAATAAGTGTAAGACGGGTTTAAGGCGTCAAGAAAGACTACAAAGTAATGAAGAGAAAAATAGTTTTGAAAAGCACGGCACAGTGATATATAACGAGTCAGTCCACCCACAAGTGATGCTTTAATTATAGATGGAGACTTCTGACCTGACTCAGCCCCTGGCTTTTTATATGGCTTGGATACCCCAACTGCGAGGTCCCCCTGCCGAAAAGTCCTGACTCTGTTGCTGTCCACCTTTTATTTGCTCCAGATCCTCCTGCAACATTCTGCTTCAAACACAGTGAACAAAAAAAAAAATAAAAAAAAATCAAGCAGGGATGATGGGAACCTTTCGAAATGGGCACAGCAGGTGTGCAGACCCTGGAACAGTGCAGAGTGGTGGAAACCCCTCACAATGGGCACCGCAGGCGTGCAGAGACCTGATAACTCAGCACAGGGATGGTGGGAACCCTTTACAATTGACCCAGAAGGCGTGTGGACCCAACAACTGCAGCTCTTCCTGTAACATTCTGCTTCATACACAGTGAACAAAAAATACAGCAGGGAAGGTGTAAACCCTCATAATGGGCACATCAGGTGTGTAGAACCAGGAACGCAGCACAGTCATGGTAGGAACCCCCTCATAATGGGCACAGCAGGTGTGCAGACCCGGGAGCTTAGCACAAGGATGTAGGGAACTCTTTATTATGGGCACAGCCAGTGTATAGACTCGGGAAATCAGCACAGGGATGATGGGAACCCCTCATAATGGGCACAGCAGGTGTGCAGACCCAGGAACTCAGCACTCTTCCATTGTGCTCCTTCTCCTTCCCCCTTGTACTTATTTTCTGTCTCTCTTGTGCTCCTTCTCATTTGTGCTCCTTCTCTTTCACCCTTGTGCTCCTTTTCCTTCACCCTTGTGCTCTTTCCTTCTTGTGCTCCTTTTCTGTTTTTCTAGTACTTCTTATGCCGCGTACACACGAGCGGACTTTACCCGGCGGACTTTTCGACGTACTTTCCGACTGACTTTCTGAATGAACGGACTTGCCTACACACAATCCACCAAAGTCCGTCGAATTTGTACGTGATGACGTACGACCGGACTAAAACAAGGAAGTTCATAGCCAGTAGCCAATAGCTGCCCTAGCGTGGCTTTTTGTCCGTCGAACTAGCATACAGACGGCGGACTTTTCGACCGGACTCGATTTCAACGGATAAATTTTAAACAAGTTTCAAATCTAAGTCCGTCCAACTTTTGAGCAAACAAAGTCCGCTGGAGCCCACACACATCGAATTGTCCGACGAAATCCAGTCCGCCGGGCAAAGTCCGCCGTAAAGTCCGCTCGTGTGTACGCGGCATTATCCTTCTACCTTGTGCTCCTTCCCCATCTACCTTGGGCTCCTTCTACCTTGTGCTCCTTCCCCATCTACCTTGTGCTCCTTCTCCCTTGTTCTCCTTCTCCATCTCCCTCGTGCTCCTTCTCCCTTGTTCTCCTTCTCCATCTCCCTTGTGCTCCTTATCCGTTTCTCTTGTGCTTCTTCTCCATCTCCTTTGTGCTTCTCCTCCGTTTCTCTTGTGCTCCTTCTCCATCTTTCTCGTGCTTCTTCTTCATCTCCCTTGTGCTCCTTCTCCATCTCCCTCGTGCTTCTTCTCCGTTTCTTTTGTGCTTCTTCTCCATCTCCCTTGTGCTCTTTCTCCGTTTCTCTTGTGCTCCTTCTCCGTTTCTCTTGTGCTCCTTCTCCATCTCCCTCGTGCTTCTTCTCCGTTTCTCTTGTGCTTCTTCTCCATCTCCTTTGTGCTCCTGCTCCGTTTCTCTTGTGTTCCTTCTCCATCTCCCTCGTGCTTCTTCTTCATCTCCCTTGTGCTCCTTCTCCATCTCCCTCGTGCTTCTTCTCTGTTTCTCTTGTGTTCCTTCTCCATCTCCCTCGTGCTTCTTCTCTGTTTCTCTTGTGTTCCTTCTCCATCTCCCTCGTGCTTCTTCTTCATCTCCCTTGTGCTCCTTCTCCATCTCCCTCGTGCTTCTTCTCTGTTTCTCTTGTGTTCCTTCTCCATCTCCCTCGTGCTTCTTCTCTGTTTCTCTTGTGTTCCTTCTCCATCTCCCTCGTGCTTCTTCTCCATCTCTCTTGTGTTCCTTCTCCATCTCCCTTGTGCTCCTTCTCCGTTTCTCTTGTGCTCCTTCTCCATCTCCCTCGTGCTTCTTCTCCATCTCCCTCGTGCTCCTTCTCCATTTCTCTTGTGCTCCTTCTCCATCTCCCTCGTGCTCCTTCTCCATTTCTCTTGTGTTCCTTCTCCATCTCCCTTGTGCTCCTTCTACGTTTCTTGTGTGCTCCTTCTTTTTCTCCTTTGTGCTCCTTCTCCGTCTCCCTTGTGCTACTTCTCCATCTTACCTGTGCTCCTTCTCCTTCCTCCTTGTGCTCCTTTTCCATCTCCCTTGTGCTCCTTCTCCATCTCCCTTACGCTCCTTTTTCTTTGTGCTCCTTTCCCTTCCTGGTTCTCCTTCTTGCTTGTACTGCTTTTCCTGCTCCCTCGCTCCTCCTATTGGCATGCTCCTTTCACTGCAGCAAAACTGATTGGCTCCTTATGCTGCTTCTCCCTCTCCCAGTCTAAACTCTGCTGCACATGAGGCTGATACCAGATCACATTCGGGTACTTATACTGGCTGCATTAGAAAAAAACAACACACATTTAAAGTGGTTGTAAACCTCAGATATGAAATTAGAACAAAGCATATCCCCCTACAGTGTGTACTCAAATAAAAGCACTAAGTGTCATTTCCTGTCTGATGCTTTGTTCCTCTACTGTCAACATGACAAGTTTTCCTGACACCAAGAGAAAAATGGTGACTGGGGAGGGAGCTCCAGAAGATTGACAGCTTCAGCTCTGTTCCTGTGTACTGTGTGGAGGGGGGTGTGTCTCTTTCCTCCAATCAACTCTCAGAGCTCTCCTAACTGAGCTCTGCAGAGTGTAATTTCAGCTCTCCACCCATTTTTTTTTAAACTCTCAGACAAGCTTATAAATTCTGGACTTTAAACGGATGTAGAGAAGAGAGGTCTTCAGATAGACATTAGTTTGTTTCATCTCTGTGTATCACCTGAGGACAGTCCCTTCGTTGGGTACATGGAAGTGTTTACAACCACTTTAATGTGGCATTAATGAACACAGAACTGAATTATTTTGTGTCTTTTAAATCTGGAGTTCAGCCATACTATTATGTTTATCAATATTATGGTTTGTACGCTTCCCTTTCACTGCGGGGTCTTATTAATAACTGGTTTTCCTTTTAGCACCTACCAAAGATATTTCAGGAACTAATTGGAAACAGTCAATCCTATTTTCCTCCTACATGCCTTTGGGAAGGAACTACCAAGGATCAACAAAGTTGCCTTTCACAGGTTCTATTCATTAGATGCAAATAATATATAGGGAATGACAACATTTCACAGAATCGCCGTTCTCTGATTTCGAACCATCTGTTCCTAATAGTAACAAGAATATTATTCATAAATACGCCAAAGTATATTTTAAGATACTGCAACTCCAGCCATGTTTTGTAAATTGCTTGTACCAAAAAAAACCCCCCAAAACTCTTGTTAACCGCTGATGCTGAATTAGGTTGAATGAATGTTTCCAATAAATGGAAAATAATTACCGTACATCATTTTAAATAACTGCCTATTGTTGGGCACAAAATTACAATGAGCAGAAGGCGCACGTGCGGTTTGATTGGTCCATCAGCCAATTTCGTTCTGGAGGATGGCCACCAGGCAGCAAGGTCCTCAATGACTGGCCCAAATTTTGAGTAGACCGTAATGCCACCAAAAGGTATCATAGAGACCTCTTACTAATGTAGACTCACCGGCCACTTTATTACGTACACCTTGCTAGTACCGGGTTGGGCCCCATTTTGCCTTCAGAACTGCCTTCATTCTTCATGGCATAGATTCAACAAGGTGTTGGAAACGTTCCTCAGAGATTTTGGTCCATAGTGACCTGATATCATCACGCCGTTGCTGCAGATTTGTCAGCTGCACATCCATGATGCCAAATCTCCCATTACACTACATCCCATCCCTTGGATTGAGATCCGCCGGTGAGTGTGGAGGCCATTGGAGGACAGGGACCTCATTGTCCAGTGGTGAGATGATTGGAGCTTTGTGACATGGTGCATTATCCTGCTGGAAGGAGCCATCAGAAGATGGGGACACTGTAGTCATAAAGGGGTGGACATGGTCAGTAACAATACTCAGGTAGGCCGTGGCATTTAAATGATGCTCAATTGGCACTAAGAAGCCCAAAGTGTACCAAGAAAATATCCCCCCCGACATTACACCACCACCACCAGCTTGAACCTTTGATACAAGGCAGGATGGATCCATGCTTTCATGTTGTTTAAGCCAAATTCTGACCCGACCATCTGAATGTCGCAGCTGAAATAGAGACTCATCAGACTAGGCAACGTTTTTCCAATCTTCTATTGTCCAATTTTGGTAATCCTGTGCGAATTGTAGTCTCAGTTTCCTGTTCTTAGCTGACAGGTGTGGCCCCCGTTGTGGTCTTCTGCTGCTGTAGCCCAGCTGCTTCAAGGTTCGATGTGTTGTGCATTCAGAGATGGTATTCTGCATACTTTGGTTGCCTTTCTATCATCTCGAACCAGTCTGCCCATTCTCCTCTGACCTCTGACATCAACAAAGCATTTTCCTCCACACAACTGCCGCTCACTGGATATTTTCTCTTTTTTGGACCATTCTCTGTAAACCCGAGAGATGGTTGTGCGTGAAAATCCCAGTAGATCAGCAGTTTTTGAAATACTGAAAGACCAGCCCGTCACTTAAATGCCATTTCTTACCCATTCTAATGCTTAGTTCGAACTTCAGAAAGCCATCTTTGCCATGTCTAGGTGCCTAAATACATTGATTTGCTGTCATGTGATTGGCTGATTAGCAATTTCTGTTACCAAGCAATTCAACAGGTGTACCTAATAAAGTGGCCGGTGAGTGTATGCCAGGGCTGGGCTCAGCCCTTCCTTCTCTGAGCTGGCCGCTCAGCTGTTGGCTAATTGCCAGCTCCTATCTCTCTCCATAGTTACTCAGCTGTTGATGATATCCTGCTCGTCAGTCCTGCCTACTTAAGCCGTCCAGTCCAAAGGTTCCCTGCCTTCGCCTTGGTCATCATCACAAAATCTCCTGCGATCCTGTTCAAGACTTGCTTTGCTCACATCCCTTCTGGCTCCAGATCCTTCTTGCTGTTCCACTACATTGATCCCTGACTTCTGGCTTGGCTGACTACCCGTTCCGGTTACTGAACTCTGGCTATGTTTTGACTACGTTTGTTCTTTTTACTTTTATTATTAAACAAGTGCGATTTAACTGTACATCTGTCTCGGCCCCATTTCATGGTTTCTGACAGTGTAGACCTCCTTAATAGAAAATAGATCCCATCAAACGATTTTATTGGGGCTCATTATAGATTAATTGTTTTGTTTTGTTTTTTATCATTTGGGAAACCCTCAAGAAAGGAAGTGGAAGGATGGGACAAGAAATGAAATAGGAAGAAGGAAGGAGAGGATGATGGTAATGACAAGAGACAGAGGGAAGAGAAGTCAAAAAGTTAGAGAAGGAAGGGACTAGAAAGGGAAAAAGAAAGAAGGAAGGAATGAGGAAGAGATAAGAAAAGGGAAGAGATAAGAGATAATAAAGAAAGGAGAATGAAGGAAAGGACAAAAAAGGTTAAATAAGAATTAAGGTATAAAAATAGGAAGAAAAAAAAAAGGAATAGGCGAGAATGAGTAGAGAAAGAGGGAAGGGATGGAAAAAAAAAAAAAAGGAGGGAAGGATGACAATAAGAGGGAAAAAGAAGAAAAGAACAAAGAATAAGAAAACATGAAGGGAAGAGAATGAGAAGAAAAAGAAAGCGAGAATAGAAGAGGAAGGAATAGTAATAAGTGGAGAAGGAAGGAGAGGGCATTAAATTAATAAAAAAGAATGAACCAAGGGATGAGAATGGAAATATAAAGAATGAGTTGGTGAAAATAAGAAGAGAAAGAAGGAATGGATGACTATAATAGGAAAAAGAGGGGAAGTGATGAGAATGGAACAAGAAAGAAGAAAGGGATGAGTACGAGAGAAGAAAGGAGAAAGGAATAGGAATGAGTGAAGAAGTAAGGAAAAGACAATAAAGGAAATAAAAAGAATAAAGGGATGAGAATAGGAAGACCTAAAAAGAAGAGATGAGAATTGAAAGAGAAAGGTGGAATGGATGAATATGGGAGAAGAAGAAGGGAAGGGATGAGAATGGAAGGAGAAGGAAGGGAATTATGATTATGGGACAGGAAAGAAGAAAGGGATAAGAATGAGTGGAGAAATGAAAAAGAGAACAGTAAAGGAATGATAAAAAAAGGACCAGACTGAGAAGAGAAAGAAGAGAAGGAATGAGGCTGAGATAAGAAAAGGGAAGAGATAAGGGATAACAATGAAAGGAGAATGAAGGAAAGGACAAAAAGGTTGAATAAGAATGAAGGTATAATAATAGTAAGAAAAAGAAGGAATGGGTGAGAATGAGAAGAGAAAGAGGGAAGGGGTGGAAAAAAAGCTAAAGAAGGGAAGGATGACAATGAGAGGAAAAAGAAGAAAAGAACAAAGAATAAGAAAGCATGAAGGGAAGAGAATGAGAAGAAAAGGGAGGCGAGAATAGAAGGATAAACGAAGAATGGATGAGTATGAGAGGAGAAGAGGAAGGAATAGTAATAAGTGAAGAAGGAAGGAGAGGACTGTAAAGGAATAAAAAAGAATGAACCAAGGGATGAGAATGGAAATATAAAGAATGAGTTGGTGAGAATAAGAAGAGAAAGAAGGAATGGATGACTATAATAGGAAAAAGAGGGGAAGTGATGAGAATGGAACAAGAATGAAGAAAGGGATGAGTACGAGAGAAGAAAGGTGTAAGGAATAGGAATGAGTGAAGAAGTAAGGAAAAGTCAATAAAGGAAATAAAAAGAATAAAGGGATGAGAATAGGAAGACCTAAAAAGAAGAGATGAGAATTGAAAGAGAAATGTGGAATGGGTGAATATGGGAGAAGAAGAATGGAAGCGATGAGAATGGAAGGAGAAAGAAGGAAATTATGATTATGGGACAGGAAAAAAGAAAGGGATATGAATGAGTGGAGAAATGAAAAAGAGAACAGTGAAGGAATGAAAAAAAAAGGACCAGACTGAGAAGAGAAAGAAGAGAAGGAATGAGTATGGAAAGAGGTAAGGTAAGAAATGGAAGGAGAAAGAAGGAAGGGGTGAGAATGGAAAGAATGAAGGAGGAAAGGATAGGAATGGAGAAGGCAATAAAATAATGAAAAGAAAAAAAAGGAACCAGAAAGGCAAGAGAAAAAATGAAGAGGTGAGAATGGGAAGAAGAAAGGGATAGATATTAGAGGAAACAGATGGGAAGGGATGAGAATGGAAGGGTAACAAATAATGGGATTGAATATGGCTGGAGAAGGGAAGAAAGGAGTCAGTGGAGATGGAAGGAGAGGACAACAAAAGAATTAAAAAAAAGTGAGGTGAGAATAGGAAGAGAAAGAGGTAAGAATTAGAAGAGAAAGAAGGAAGGGATGAGTATTAGAGGAAAAAGAAAGGAAGGGCTTAGAATAGAAGGAGAAAGAAGAAAGAGATTAGAATGAGAAGAGAAACAAAAAAGAAATGAGTATTAAAGGAAAAAGAAGGAAAAGAAATGGAGTGGAAGGAGAAAGTAGGAAGGGGTAATAAAGAAAGGAAAGGACAACAAGGAATGAAATAGGCTTAGGTCTCTTATTGGTTACCACTATGTTGTTATCTGACCAAGCGGTATGTGCAATCTGAGTTCTGCAACTCACATGCTATCAGCCCTATATGTTACTGTTGATTTAGAAACGGATGTTGTACCTTTTGTACCTTTTTGTTAACCTTTAATAAAAATCACTGGCGATCAAAAAGAATGATAGGATACCGGTAGGTAAAAGGTGGAAGGGATGGGAATAGAAGGTTAAAGAAGGAAGGGATGACTATTGAAGGAGGGAAGGATAGGAATCCTTGTATTGAAGGAGTGGAGAAGGAGAAAAAAATAAAAGAATGAAAAAGAATGAAAAAATCAGAAAGGGAAAAGAAAAAAGGAAGAGGTGAGAATGGGAAAATAAAGAAGAAAGGGATAAGTATTG
Source organism: Lithobates septentrionalis (assembly GCA_037952835.1). Lineage (NCBI taxonomy): Eukaryota > Metazoa > Chordata > Amphibia > Anura > Ranidae > Lithobates > Lithobates septentrionalis. The sequence continues at coordinate 48,067 of JBBDGP010004936.1, forward strand.
AAGAGAATAGAGGGGAAGGGTGAGAATGGAAGGGGTAAAAAAAAAGAAAAAAAAGAAATTGAGTACAGTTGGAGAAAAGGAAGAAAGGAAAGGAATCAATAGAGAAGGAAGAAAAGGACAATAAAGGAAATAAAAAGAATGAAAGCATCAAAATGAGAAGAGAAAGAAGAACGTCGCATGACCGCGCAATTATCAGTTAATCGCAAAACTCGCGAAAGGTGCTCTGGTCAGGAAGGGGGTAAAATCTACCGGGGCTGAAGCGGTTAAAGTTCATTATGCGTGCAAAGGCAGGCGTCCCAATACTTTTGACAATATAATGTATATATATGTATGTCCCCCTGAAGATTGGAGGACTGAGACAATGGACTGCGGATAAAGGTAAGTAAAAGTGGGACAAAGAAATGTAAAAAAAAAAAAGAAAAAAAGATTTGATAGGGGCGAGTGGATGGGGGTTTCCTTGCCGAAATTCAGTTTTGTTACGTCTCCTTTACGAAGATTTTTTTAAAACGAATGAATATTAATTGCTAACTTCTTGCTAAACATAAAAAAAAAAATTTGGATTTTCATCTCTTCTACACCACCGACGTTAGAAAGAAATAAAAAGATGAAGAAATAAGAAAAGCCATTGCAAAATTCTACTTTGCAGTTCATTTTTTTTTTTTTTTTTCGTCAACATCGCCTTTTTATACGTCTTCATATAACGTAATTGACTCGCCTAATAAACCGCATCTGTTTCCATTCCAGCAAAGAGCCGGAGCAGAATATTATCTCTGTTCCCGAAAAGCTGACAACAGGGCGAGGATAATATGGTAACCCAAGACACCTTTCAATGATACATAATTGAGTGTGGATGACCTTTCAGTCCTGTGTTAAATATAAAAAGGAAATGCTTTTTACCACCGCGGTGATAATTGCCAATAACGCAATTTACATTATCCCGCATTCATATTAGCCTACAGATTGTCTTCATCAGCTGCCTGTAAAATAATAAAAAAAAAAAAAGTGCATCCCATGACCTTGGGGTTCTCGCTGTGGAGCGCTCCCTTTCAAGTGTCCGAAGCCATGCGGTTATCAATCACTATTGTCTGCTTCTCATTACACACAGGGATCCCTTTTATTTCAGACAGCTGGGATGACCTAAGACAACTTCCATAGCTTCAAGACAGGAGCTCTATGTAGACCATGTTTCTTTGGGTCTCCACTGACATGTGACCCCCCCCCCCCCCCCATCCCTTTATTGTGCTTCATCACTTCCCCCTCTTGTTTTTCATATTTATATTTATTCTACTTACATTCCCCCCTAATTACTGTATTTATCGACGTATAACACGCACATTCATTTTAAGTGGGAAGTTTCAGGAAAAAAACCCTTACATTTTAAATAGGGAACTTTGAAGAAAAATAAGGGTCAGTGCCCATCTGCAGCCTCCCAAGTGCCATCAATGCAGGCTCATCAGTCCACATCAATGTAGCCTCACCATTGCCATCAATGCAGCAGCCTCACCATTGCCATCAATGCAGCAGCCACACCATTGCCATCAATGCAGCAGACTCACCATTGCCATCAATGCAGCAGCCACACCATTGCCATCAATGCAGCAGCCTCACCATTGCCATCAATGCAGCAGACTCACCATTGCCATCAATGCAGCAGCCACACCATTGCCATCAATGCAGCAGACTCACCATTGCCATCAATGCAACAGCCTCACCATTGCCTGATCAGTGCCCATCTGCAGCCTCACAAGTGCCATCAATGCAGCCTCATCAGTCCACATCAATGCAGCCTCACAAGTGTCATCAATGCAGCAGCCTCACCAAGCCTAGAGGGGACAGGGAAAGGGGCGGGACGAGCGCCGACAGTTTACATACAGTGAGAATCTCCTATGATAGACAGAACAGTGGTCCAATGGCGGCCCAGGAGACGGGACTTCCTATTACAGAGGCCACCATGTAAGCAGGAGATTCTCGCTGTATGTAATCTGACGGCGCTCGTCCCGCCCCCCTCCCTGTCCCCTCCTAGGCAGCTAAAATTTAAGTATTGGTGTATAAGACGCACACGCTATTTGCACCCGATTTTCATGGTGAAAAAGTGAGTGTTATACGCCAATAAATACAGTAAATCTTCATCCAGGCAAACAGCTAAATATACAATTAGCATGTAAGGGAGCTGTTTTAGCTGATTTGTGTGGGAAGTATGGGATAATGCGGTTGGTTGTAGGCTGGCCGGTAACTCGAGCTGGGAATTTGCAAATGTGTGCAAACGAAACCCCTGTTTTTAACGCATACTGTTAGACAGGATAATTTGGTTGGTTGCAGACTAGTCGGTAAGTTGAGCTGGGAATTCCTCTGGTTTTGTTTTGCATTTGTTGCCCTTCCATGTGCTCCTTGCTGCAAAGGCCAGTTATAGGCGAGGGCAGTGCCCATTTGTTTGTACAATAGGAAGTCCTTTGCATTGGTGGCAGTGATAAGAATGCCCCCTCTACAGAATGCCTACAGACAGATAAACAGATCTTTGGTGTCGTGCTGATGGCTCTGCCAAGTGGTAATGGACCTGGAATGTAGGCACCATCACATGAGAAGTCAATCAGCCACAGTTCAAGGAACCCCAAGCAACCAATGAAGGAACCCTAAGGTGCCACAGAAGCCTGGTTGAGAATGGCTGCTGTAATGAAATACTGAGAAATCAGACAATGGGGAACATCTATACTATCAACCTTAGTATAATCCAAAACAGTGGTTCCCGTTTCCTAAAGTACCAGATAATGTTACAGGATTTCCTATACCTTGCACAAATGATTAAGGCCTCTTTCACACAGACGGACTCCAGCAGCCGAACCGCCTGCTCAGTGGAGGATCTGTCTGCTGATCCCTGCTGAGCAGGCGAATGACAGGTCCGTGTCTGCTCCGCCTATGCAGAGCGGACACTGACACAGCCCGCTCTCCTCTATGGGGCGGTCCGATGTAAACGGAACGGCCTGTCCTTGTACATCCGATCTTCCAGACAGATGGGGAACGGATCCCCCATCCTTCTGTTTTTTAGTAGGATCAGATGTTAGTGGGTGTCAAAGAACCCCCGCCGCTCCATAAAGGGCAATGGATGGTCCGCCTAAAAAACTGACCGCCCGCGTGAAAGGTGCCTTAATCAATGTCAATGACCTGATATTTTCTAACAGTTATTTTATCTGAGGGAAATTCTATTCCTCCCACTGACACCAATGATGGGGCACTTTTCCTCCCACAGGCACAAATGATGGGGCACCATTCTTTCCACAGGCACCAATGATGGGGCACCATTCCTCCTACAGGCACCAATGATGGGACACCATTCCTCCTACAGGCACCATTAATGGGGCACTATTCCTCCCACTGACACCAATGATGGGGCACTATTCCTCCCACTGATACCAATGATGGGGCACTATTCCTCCCACAGGCACAAATGATGGGACACCATTCCTCCCACTGACACCAATGATGGGGCTCTAGTCCTTCCACTGACACCAATGATGGGGCACTATTCCTCCCACAGGCACAAATGATGGGGCACTATTCCTCCTACAGGCACCGATGATGGGACACTATTCTTCACCTTGACACCAATGATGGAGCACTATTCCTCCCACAGGCACAAATGATGGGGAACCATTCCTCCCACTGATACCAATGATGGGGCACTTTCTAATCCCACTGGCCACAGTCCGGCCCTCCTAAAGCCTCAAGGATAGTAAACTGGCCCTTTGTTGAGAAAGTTTGGAGACCCCTGGCTTTGACAATAACTGACACAATTAATCATTTCCCTTTCTTGCCTTGGAATGAATAGTAGCAGATGTAAAGTCATAGAGAAGGTCATTGTTCTGTCTGCAACTTCACTTTAGGAATGGTGGAGTGGTGTACTGCTACATTGTATTTCCCTAGACCAGTCATTGGTGAACCTTGGCACCCCAGATGTTTTGGAACTACATTTCCCATGATGCTCCACTACACTGCAGAGTGCCAGAGCATCATGGGAAATGTCGTTCCAAAACATCTGGGCTGCCGAGGTTCACCATCACTGCCCTAGTGGCATCTATAAATAGCATTGGGTGAAAAAGCACCATCAGATGGCCATTTCACCTGTTAAGGGCTATGAACCATTCACAGACACAATGTACTGAGCCGATCCAAGTGGCTCTGTACCTTGTGTTCACCGCAATGTACAGTCTTGGCCCCTTCAATATCAACGTATTTATTTATTTCCAGAAAATGATGGTAAAAAAATTCAGATCACCTCGGGGTTATTCAGGGGGTGGGGGGGGGGGGGTGTTGTATTGCCCTGTCATTTTTATTTAATGGTATGGAATAGAAAGTAGGGGAACAGGTTTTTTTTTTTTTTTCCCTAAAATCGTTAGTCTTTTTTTCCCTTATGATAGTAAAAAAATTTAAAAAACCTAATGGTTATAAAATACTACCAAAAGAAAGACCCCTCTGTCTCTTTGGTCACAGCGTTACATGACGGAGTAATTATCAGTCAAACTATCGCTGGCACTGAAAATTGAAAAACGTCTCGGAGTATTACAGGATGGTCGTCATGTGGTTAATCATTTTTTTCGTTTTCAGATATCCTTGTAAATGTTTTTTTTTTTAAAGCTGTCCACAGCTATCACGCAGAACAACAAAGACAGTATAAAGAAAGCACCGTTCAGCACCCTTATAGATATTTATGTTCAAACCGTTCTCAAGGATGAGCAAGAAGCAATCGTATCTAGAGGGATGCCGGAGATGCACCCCCCCCCCCACAACAATGACATTGAAGGCTTGTCTTCCTCTCCTCCTCCTCCTTCCCTCAGGACATCCTACCATCTAAATCCTAAAACTTCTTTTTTTTTGTTGCTTGAATTTTAGCTTTGAGCAGTGGGAGGAATAGAAGGTCTTGTGGCATTTTATGTGTAGCCTGTGTTCTCGTTTTTTTTTTTTTTTTTTCCCCATGGTATCTTCAACCACAGCAAATAATACAAATAAAGACTAACAAAAAAGTTTTGGCTCCACTTGGGTTTAATTATTCACCAGTTTCTGTGGAATTGGAGAAATTAGGGTTTTCTAAAAATTTCAAGTATACATAACATTTTGTAGGCTTACTGCTGATTCTGAGTCTTTTTAAAGCCCAACACCACCCACAAAAGGGTGACCTGTTCCCCCATTCCTTCACACTTAGCTTATCTGTCCTTTAAAAAAAAACAAAATTCATAAATATATAAAAAAAAAATAATAATCTCAGAATCGGTTGTCACGCAATGTCCAGGGCATCTTTTTGGGTGGTGGCCACCGGAGATCTGAAGTTACATAGTAGGTGAGGTTGAAAAAAGACACAAATCCATCAAGTCCAACCTATGTGTGTGATAATGTGTCAGTATTACATTGTATATACCTGTATGTTGCGGTCCTTCAGGTGCTTATCTAATAGTTTCTTGAAGCTATTGATGCTCCCCGCTGAGACCACCGCCTGTGGAAGGGAATTCCACATCCTTGCTGCTCTTACAGTAAAGAACCCTCTACGCAGTTTAAGGTTAAACCTCTTTTCTTCTAATTTTAATGAGTGGCCACGAGTTTTGTTAAACTCCCTTCTCCATTCTCTTTACTGTCCTGGCCGACCTGTCTTGTGTGATCCCCTCATGTGACATTATTATTATTATTATTAATAATAATATAGAATTATGTGGCGGTGTTCTGTTTGTACCAACACTTTATGTGATTAAACTATTTCTCACTGGGTGCCATCCCTTCATATACAAGGAATACAGGAACCACCCTAACTGCTACAAGAAGGCAAAAAAAAAAGGCAACACAACGTTCTACGTGCCACTGAAAAATCACACAAAAGGTTATAAAAAAAACCAATCTTTTATTTCATACTCATAAAAACAATAAGACGCGAAGCACGATTAAAAAAAACTAATGAATCTGTGTATATAATCAATCCTGCAGTATTTGGCTTCTAGGATAGACGCGTTTCGTGAAAAACTCGCTTCCTCAGGATTTGTTAAATACGAGATGAATATTATCCATAAGTAAACACAGCATAAACCAGGGTGGATATAAATCGATTATTTAAAAAAATAAATTTAAAAAAAATCAGATTTTTTTTATTTAAATACGATGTTTTTAAAATGTAAATAGATTTTTTTGATTTTTATCAAATTTATCTGAATAAAATGCATTTGGAGTAAAAAATCTACCCAAAGGTAGTTTTCTATTTAAGATAGAATAATTTAGATTATTCAGCATGAAATGGAGCTTAGTTATGTAGCATGAGGCTCTATATTCTGCAATATTTACATTTTTGGTAAACTCATTCAATGAATCCAAGCTCTGCAAGCTGAGATAACATGCACTGCATTGATGCATTCACACAATTTCACAGTAACCAGGAGATAAAACAAAGTTCAGGAATATTCCTTTGTCCCATTGTTCTGCAAATCTATGTACACTACAAACTGTATGATTGAATCAGTTCTGATATCTCCGTTTTATTAACCTGACAGCTTATTATCCTAAACAGGAAACCTTCATTTTGTTTGTAAATATTAGAGATTCTAACTACCAGCAAGAATAAGTCCTTACATTTAAAGAGCACCTGTCATTTCAGATCCATCATGGCAGCGCCTGTTAGGGGGCATCCACTCACCCACTGTCGCCACGTCCCTCTCCTTGTTGGGTCACTGCGCATCACCAGCCGTCCCATTAAAGTGAATGGGACTGTCAGCAAGTCAACAGCGGGTCAGAGGAGGAGCCAACAGTGGGTCAGAGGAGGAGCCAACAGCGGGTCAGAGGAGGAGCCAACAGCGGGTCAGAGGAGGAGCCAACAGCGGGTCAGAGGAGGAGCCAACAGCGGGTCAGAGGAGGAGCCAACAGCGGGTCAGAAGAGGAGCCAACAGCGGGTCAGAGGAGGAGCCGCTGCGGGACAGAGATGACAGTTGCTCTTTAAAAATGATGATTTAAATCGAGTTGATTTAAATCAAAACCACCCTGGCATAAACACATACAAAATAGGGTAGCAAAATAAACCACATCCTATGTGTTATAATTGCAGATAGAATGTGTCACAGGATCCTGAGTTATTCGTAAAAAAAGCGCCAATCCTAGACGCCAAATACTGCAGGATTTATTATATACATGAATTTGTTGTTTTTTATTTTGCTTTGTGTCTTATTGTTTTTATGAGTATGAAATAAAAGATTGTTTTTTTATAACCTTTTGTGTGATTTCTCTGTGGCACATGCAAGCACCAGGGGCTTTTAGCTAGTATTTTTTTTAGTAGGAAGTATGGTGGGTAGATTTTTGAGTGTTTTGGTTTCTCCTTAGAGATGGACTTTAAGAGTTTTCTTGCTCTATAGGTGCCTAAAAGTACCAGAGACAGTAAATTAAGATCTGCCGAGTTCAGCAGCTGGGTGACCATGACCACACTCAGTTCACTTATCAAAATTCATGAAATATCGACCTTTGTCTTTTAGAATTCAGATGTGTGCCACATAGTTTACACGAGGAGGTATAGTATTGTTAGTAGGTACCATCATCCTGAATATGAATAGGGCAAAGAATGGGCATTGATCACCATTGAGCTGTGCGCATGCGCTGGGTTAATTCCCCGCGCCTGCGCAACAGTGGAGGACCGGACCCGGAAGCAATAACAGCGGCTTTCTCCAGCGCTGTTCAACTTCCGGGTTGGAGGCATTTAAGATGCCCAGACTCGTCAGTCAACCTACACAGGCGGACACCCAGCAATCTATCTGCGCCACTTGGAGTCCTTGTAAGTACTGATTGTTTTATCGCAAGAGTGGGGATTACTACCATTTGATTATTACACTTTTTTCCCCCCCTCTTTGCTCGGCGTGCCCTACAATGCATACCGATCTCCTAGATCATCCCTTAATACCTTCCCCTCTCTATATATCTTTTCTACAGTGGCTCCCTCTGGCATTATGGTGTGACTCAACGGCTCTCTGCTGTGTCAGTCACCTCATCCTGTGTGTTATTAGTCCCTGAGTCTGGCTCTTAACAACCAATACAGCAACGGTGGGTAATTTTAGCGACACTATTACCCCCTGCTTCAATTTTGTTTTTTTCTTTTACCTCTCTTCACAGGTGGTAGGTTCAAGCTTCTTTTCCCCCTCAGTTTCTTCCTTTCCCTCTGTCTTCCCTTCCTGTTTCTCTTGTGGTTTCATCCCCTCTTTTTTCTCCTTCCCCCTTTCCCTTTCACTCCCCTCTGTCTGTTCCGTCCATGTGTCCCTCCCTCTTTTTTCCCCCCCTTCCCCCCCCCCCTCCCCCTCGTGCCTCCTCCCTTTTCCCCCTTCCCATTTTTCCCTTTCCATCTTTTTTTCCCCCCTCCCCCTCTTTTCCTTTCCCCCCCCTTTTTTCCTTCCCCCTTCCCCCTGCCTGCCTCTGTCATTCACTTTCCAATCTTTGTTTGTCCCCTCCTTTCCTTTTTCCCCCCCTCCCCCTTTTCCCTCCCCCACCCCCCCTTTTTCCCTGCTTTTCTTCATGTTCTTCCCCTTTCTTCCCACAACCATCCCATATCTTGTGGTTGGTTTCTGGCCTCTCTTCCTTTTCCCTTCTCTGCCCCTCCCCCCCCCTTTCTCTTTCCCCCTCAGCCCCCCTCCCGTCTCCTTTTTTTTCTCTTTTTTTCCCTTTTCCTTGCCTCTCCACTTGTCAACTTCACACTCCCGGGTGGTCTCTTAAATAGAAGACATGCCGTATTAAATTCTAAATTTCGTCTCTATTATATCTATTTACAATAGTTTCACCTAAATTTGCCTCCCTGGCCCGCCCCCGGGGGAAACGCCTCTAGAGGGCGTCTCACAGTATCGCTCCAGAAAACCTTTTTGGTTATAGGTTGGTGAGTGCAACTTTTTAACTTCAAACATGTTCTCCAACATTAAGTGTATGTTTCTTATGACATTGTTCCATTTCCTTGTTATGTTGATACTGTATTGTTCTCTTTGTAGATTATATACTATCAGACGCCTCCTGAAGAAGCGGCTGTGACCGCGAAACTGTAGAGGTCACGTCTGCAAGTATTATACTATACAACCTTTGTTCATACATCTGTGTGGGCATTAGTTTTACTAAATTAAGTGTCAACAATGCTGTAACAATCACTGTTTTTTGTGTATGTTAAACCATGACAATGTATATGATGTGTCCCTTGTAAATCTTTTTATTGTGATTTCAAATAAATTTCTTTACTCTTTTACCAAAGTCTCTTTATATCCCCCTTGGTACCGTAATAGTCCTATAAAAAAATTTGTTTGAAAGAGATTGGACCTAGTTGGAGAGGTCCCTGTTCAGATTTCTCTCTCAAACCCCATTCTTTGACCTTTGTCTTTTAATGGTCCATAGATGTCAGAGAGTAGTCAGGTGCCCAAGGGATAGTAGACCTCCTTCTGGAAAACATCTTTTTTCCGAGTGCCCAGTAAACTTGCAAAGTTCGTTTTACCAACCCATCAAGTTTATGTCATCTCAGAGGGCTAGGGAAAGAGGCATATGGTGCTGGAAGATGCTAACCTAAGTAATCAGATGTTAGCCTTGGCCATAGCCATAGGGCAGAACCCATTGATCCTAAATATTTTTTTGAAGCAGACTTTTTCTGGCCATTTTTGTCCATGGAGATCGTGTCAACTTCTGACTTCAACAAAAAGAAGCAAAAAATGTAAATTGAAACAACGCACAATTCCCAATAGATCCAAATACAACTTTATTTCTAATAAAGGTCAGGGGGACAATCGAAAGAGTAGTAAAGAGCATGAGGCCCCAAAATGGAACCAGTGTGTGGTCAACAGAAGATGAAATCCATCCCATTTTGGGGCCTTATCCTCTTTACCACGGTTCACCAGATTTGATCACAGCCTAGTGCAGTGCAAGGATCTCCAGGAAACCCTGAGGAGCATCAAGTGCGGGTGCCCACACTCTGGAGACAGTCCACATGTGCTCAAATAGATTGCTTGACCCTAGGATGAGTATGCAGCATCCTTATGAATATCACCTTTTGTCGTACTTTTCATACACGTACAACTGAAAACTACTCTTAGAAGATCTCTCTTGCATTTTTTTTCTATAAAGAGTTTTATTGAAATCCCTTCACATCACAGATGCATCCAAAATATAAATGAACAGATCCAGTAAATATATCTATCAAAGATACAGACAAGAAAGAAAATGTCATCCGCAATCATGGAGATATGTGTCGTATAAAGAAGCGAAGGTTAACTAACTTATGAGAACTAAACCTCAAGATATTAGAGTTCCACAAAAGGTGCATTCCGTCCCCAAAAGGGCTGCCAGTCCCAGTGGAAATGCTCTTATGAGTTCCCACTCTCCTTCACAGCAATTCAAAAATTCAACAATGACCCTTGGTGTCCACCACTGGGGTCATGGATATGAGGGGTCCAAGAGTATCTTCAAAATCTTGATCCTGAGGTGAGCATCAATGGATAGTCTAAAAAAAGGGGGGGTATAAGAAGAGGAGACTATCGCCCTAAAACAAATTTATCCCCAAAAAGGATGGCCGGCCCTGGGGGATGGCCTTTCGCTGGTTTTTATCCTTTAATTTCTTCTTGTCTTTGTTCATCTAGAGCATCGTTGACTCAATCAAAAAGAGTAGCCAATGCATTTCGGGGGTCCAAAAATGCCCCTTTACCAAACACAGAAAAAAAAATAAGGACATCTCTATATCGATACAATATTCAATATCAATTTATTGATATTAAATTGATATGGAGATGTTTTTTCATAAAAGGAAGCGAAGGTTAACTAACTCATGAGAACTAGACAAAGAAAGACCTTAGAATACCAGGGTTCCACAAAAGGTGCGTACCTTCTCCAAAAGGGATGCCAGTACCAGGGGAAATGCACTTAGGAGTTCCCACTCTCCTCCTCAGCAATTAAAAAATTCAACATTGACCCATGGTGCCCACCACAGGTTCATGGATATGAGGGGTCCAGGAGTATCTGCAAAATCTTGATCCTGAGGACTGCTTTTTATCCTTTCATTTCTTCCTCGTTTCTGTTCATCTAGAGCACCCTTGACTCAACCGAAAAGAGTAGCCAATGTAGCCAAAGGTCCAAAAAAATGTCCCGTTATCAGTCTTAGAAAAAAGATAAGAACATTTCTATATCAATACAATATTCAATAACAATATATTGATTTTAAATTGATATGGAGATTTTTTTCTAGCCCTGATGAAGGATTTGGACCCCCGGAATGTGTTGGCTACTCTTTCTATTGTTCCCCTGACCTTTATTTGTATAAAGTCATATTTGGACATTTTAGCAGTGGTGTTTGCATTTTTGTTACATTACACTACAAACCAAAGAGACTTTGGAGATCCTTTTTGGCGGGGGTGTCAAACTTCATTTCGTCACGGGCCGCGTCAGCATTATCATTGCCCTCAAAGGGCCTGTTGTATCTGTAAGACTAGATATCCAGAGCACACCATGCCCCTTACATCATATGTGAAAAGCCCCCCACCATCAGAAGTCAAAAGTCTTCCCACCCTCCCTTACATCACAGTGCACCCCCCTTGCCTTGTGCTGCTGCTGCAAAGAAGCTAGGGGCGGAGCTGGGAAGGAGGAAGTGTCTGGAAGAGGACCAGCGGAGGGCTGGAGTCAGCTCCCGAAGTCTGCTGAATGCTGAGACCAGTGGAGGAGGAAATTAGGGGGCGCTGCAGATGCACAGAGGCAAGGTGGGGGCGGAGAGGAGGGTGCTACAGCCGCAGGAGAGGTGACATGGAATGTCATGGCGGGCTGGATTCGGCTTGCTGGCCTTGTGATTGACAGGTATCCTCTTGGGCTTAGAAGCCTCCTGCCCAGGAACCAGACCACCTACATTAAAATCAGTACCCTAAAGTAAGATAGCCATACTAGTAAGATAACCTTACCGGGGTCCAGCGCTATTTTTCTACTTTCCACCAAGTCGTAGGCCAGTATCCATATTTGGACCTTTTAGCAGTGGTGTTTGCATTTTTTGTTACATTACATTTCAAGCCAAGGCAACCATAGAGATCCTACGGGGTGTAGAAGCCTGCTGCCCCAGGAACCAGACCGCCTACATTAACATCACTATATTAAAACAAGATAGCCCCACCAATAAGATAACCATATGGGTCCAGCACTATTTCTCCCCATTCCAACAAGATGAAGACCAGTATCCATTATGACACGAGAACAAATATTTTTGAAATGCAAGCACACGCAACATAATTGTTAGGGCCCAGTTTAAAGATTGCTTGGGGATGTGTGCAACGTAATGACGCTTTGCATATTTTACTGGGCTCCACATGGAAACAGACAGACGGGTAATTGACACTCACATAAAGTATACAGGCTGTAGCCCATAAAACCCAGCTTCCAAGAGTGTGAAGCATGGGACCCTCTAATTTACTGTTAGTGGCTTTGTTTCCCCACTTGGCACCAGGACAGCCATTATATCATTTTCTATTAACTGCAAGAACTATATTTTCTTAAATATCAAGTTAGTTATTTTATGCAAAATGCGTTTCTCGAATCTGCCTGGACTATTTGGCTAATAAGAGCCTCGGCGGCTGAGTCCAGACAAAGGCAAACTTTATTCCAGGGCCGAGACAAACCACTATCTATCCATCACTGTCAACCTTCCACTACAACTGTCTTCTGTTCTTTCCAGAGGGGGAAAAAAAAAAAAAACAACATCAATCTCCATTCAGCCAGAGTCCATGGTTGTGGTCAATGGCTGTTTTCAGTTTTGCAATTAGAATTGGGGTCTCTGGGCCAGGTGATTCCCACCACAGGCATCTTCTCCCCACAGACACCTTGTTTCTATAACAGGAAAAAAAAAAAAAAAAAAAGATTGTGGTCTCTCTCTTTTTTTTTAATCTACATACAAACAGTCACTTATTGACGTATGGGCGTCTAAGAAAAGTGGTGGGGTCTGCTGTCCATGGGAGGAGAGGGGGCCAGTCCTCCTGTCCCCGGGGGGTCAAGAAGTCTACGGTTATATGTATCTGCTGACACTTTTTTTTTCTGTATGTATCAAATATTAATTTTCTTTTCCATCTGGTTATCTACTCTTCAGTTCTCTGGTATTATTGCAATTAATGATAGGATTAGACTATATGAAATTGTATCCAACTGTACATCTAAACCCAATCCCCAAAAAAATCATATTAGCTTTCACTGTTCTTGTCATTTCTAAAATTGTTTTTAATCTTATAACATCTACAGCTTTCATAAAAAAAAAAAGCTAATTCTGCTTCGAAAAGCCCTTGTTCAGGCACTTTATGGGCAGGGGTCTCCAAACTTTTCAAACAAAGGGCCAGTTCATAGTCCTTCAGACTTTAGAAGGGCCAAATTGTGGCCAGCGTGGGCAGAAAATGTCCTGGGCCTGGCATCAGTGAGAATAAATATGCCCTCAGGGTTGGTGGTCAATAGGCGTAGTGCCCCTATTAGTAGGAGGAATAGTATCCAATCATAGTTATCAGTGGAAGAAATGGTGCCCTGCTTTCGGTGTCAGTGATTGGAATAGTGCCCCAAGGGCCGGATAAAGGCTAGCAAAAGGCCACATCTGGCCCTCAGGCCGCAGTTTGGAGACCCCTGCTATAGGGTGACAACTGGTTCCCAATTGTGCGCCTGCGTTGTCACCCTGCCACACAAGAGTGCGCAGGGGGTGTGCCTGGGCACACCCTAATCCCCCTGTGCGCCAGGGCCGATGATAAGGCAGTACAGCCTGCCCTCCTTTACCGGGCCCATGCCCTATTAGTTCAAAAGGGGGGCCCAGGCCCCTGCCGAGCAGGAGGAACAACTGTACTGCCTTTTTGCAGACACCAATCCTCTTGTTCCTTCCATTGCCGTGCTTCCGGCTTCTCCTCCTCTCCCTCCCTCCAGCTGCGCTGCAGGGGGATTGGTTATGATATCTGCGCCTCCATCCTGTCTGCAGTCCCTTTTTCAGTCTTAAATGTAAGACATCAGGGGTCTGTTTAGAACCCTGCTATTTCACCAAAGCCCCCCCCAAAAGGACAGTTAAAAAAAAATGTAAAAAGATTAATAAATAACAATCGGAAACAAAATGTAAAACAATAAAATGTCAAAAAATAATAATGCACCCCTTTTTACACTTAGAAGCAGCAATTTAAACTTTTTTGAAGTATGTATTCGTAACTCTGAAAAAACTCTTCTATTGCTCTCAGCCTTCTCCAATTCTCCAAATTCATTTTTTTGCTGCTATTATCCAGCTTTCTGGTAGAGGGTGGCTAAATTTGTTCTTCAAGGTCCCATGTCTCCATGTAGGAACATAGCCACCCTCTCTTGCTCACTCCCAGAATGCATTATGAACTATGGACTATAGCAGGGGTTCCCAACTCCTGGGCCATGGACCGGTGTGGGTCCGTGGTATGCTGGGAACTGGGCCACACGGTAGGGGTTGGCAGCGGGTGGAGGGAGCCAGAACAACCTGCACTGCCACCCTCCGACCACCAGAGGGCACCCACTTATCCTAGTACCACTACTCCCTTCCCTCTCTGCAGTCATGAAGAAGGAGAAGAAGAGGGAGAAAAGCCAGTCCGGGATAGGATCTCATGGAGTACTGGTGAGAACCAGGCTGCACCTATCTCCTTCCCCCCGTTAGGTGACAGACTGCACTCCCAATACCCCCTTCCCTCCGAGGTGACAAGCTGCACCCCCAACACCCCCCCAGGTGACAGGCTGCAACCACACCCCTGCCTCCGCGGTCTTTGGAGAGGTTGAGTTCTGCATGGCTGGTCCCTGGTGTTGGGGAGGTTGGGAACCCCTGGACTATAGGATGTACATTGAGCAGTGCTCATGATTGCAACTAAGGTGTATTGCTCGTTCCAAACAAATGAACGTGAGGGGGAAAAAAGAAGAGGTTTGGGAGCTCACAGAGGACCTTACAAGGAGGCAAAAAAACACAGTAAGAAATAATTGAATCAAAAATAGCTTACAAGGCCATTAGGTAATGGATGTGTATGGATTATTTTTGGAAAATAAGGATTTCATTTAGGGCTTGTTCACATTAGGTGTGATGCGGGAACACAAGTAAAACACAAAAACGTGCTGCCATTTGCAGTCATGTGCAGGTGTCATTAATTCTTTTTTTTTTTTTTTTGGAGGGGGGGCTCGTCCGGGATGCCATTATTTCTTAAGGTATTACTAAAGCCAGGAGCCTGCATTCACTGTATCTGGTCTCCCACAGTACACAGAACATGGAAATGCAAATATTTTGGGGGGTGGCAAACTACCACCCTCCCGAGCAGCCAGTGGCACCTTCCCTCCTTTCCCCACGCTGTTTGCCGGTCGGTCCGGCACTTACCCCATCTAGACGGGTAGCGGGTGGCGGGCAGCGTGCAGTGGTGCTTTGACTGGGGGAATGTAAAGATCTGTGTTCCTGCTGAGCAGGAACACAGGATCAGCACATTCCCCTCTCACAGACCACTGTTATGCCTTTCTCCCGGACAATCAGTGGGTCCCGGCAGACATTGTGTCCGCTGGACCCGCTGATTGGCTCCCGCTGTGTCCAATCACAGCGGGAGCGGGTCGCCAGTGGCATACGCGCACGCCCCAGACCCGGAAGTGTCAGATCATGTACTAGGTACGTGATCCGGCGCAGAGCGACCGCCCTGCCGCAGTATATCTACAGTGGGTGGTCGCTAAGCGGTTAAAGTTGCTCAAATGTAACATATTATGGTATTGTCTAAATCATTGAAAAATGTAATTACCGGTATATGTAAGCAGGAATTATTGGCGCATCCAACGTTCAGCGGGCGCGTAAGCAAGAAAATACCCTCCCAATGCAATCTGATATTGTTGGCTCTTCTTTTCTTTCCTTTTCTTTTTTTTTTTTTTTATTTGCAACATGTTTGCAAAGAGTTTTGGTTTTTGAATATTAGGACAGAAAAACGTTTTGTACAAAAAAAAAAAGTCTATTGATACAATGTTTCAATGGCCCCTTGACTTTCCCCATTATACTTGAATCATGTAGAATCAGTGATTGGCAATCTACATGCTTCTTACATATTTATTATTTTTCCTTTTGAATGACAAAAAAAAAATAAAATCACCTCACTTGTGTTTTGTTATGTGACCAGCAAAAGGTTTCCCTGATTATATTGTACGTGACCGCAGGCAAGCTGCCAATCCGGAGGTGCGGCCAGTAATTAGGTGCGTGATTGGGTCAGCGCGCCTTTGAACGAGCACTTGGGGCTTAATCAAAGTGATTGAGTGGTCTTACTGAGGCCTCGGTCAGCAAAAGATCAAGAAATCCTTCTCGGTGTCAGAGCTCTTCGATGACCAGCGTGAAAATGACATGCGGCCTCCGTACAAATTACAGTGAACGCGGTTCCACCTCGTCGCTGCCATAATGGTTGCCCTGCTTTGACGCCCCGAGGGAAAAGCTTTGGACAAAAAGCGTTCGATTGTTGTATTATGAAGTACATTGCCTGGAGGGCAGGATAATTGCTTTGCTCTGAGCCCTGAAATGATATTTCTTGACCGGTTTCCGACAACCTAAATGGCCACAGGCTGATGAATCAAAAACTCCCAAGATTCCTAGCGGCTGAACAATGGCTGTCAAAGGTGGGTCTAGAACCAGAGTTATGGGGACTGAAAAAAAATGGATGGTATGGAATCTACTGTAGTTCACACCTGCTCCATCTTTTTAAAATCTGATGTATGGATGAGGTTTTGGTTTCTTGCAACCAGGGGTTTGCACTGACTACTCAGGAATCACAAAGTCCATGAAATGCAACCTTTTGGCCAACAACTTGGCGGGTTTACCACCAGAAAAAAAGGAACCACCTATAATGCAGTGCAAAGCCTTCGCTCCTGGTCAGAGCCAATAACTTGAACATTGATAATAGCGCACCTACAATATGTTGTGTTAGTATGTTTTGAATCAGACCTAGGCGAAATGCTCATCCCTAATTTTAGGTGTTAATTTTCACAAAAATTACCAGGAAAAAGAGGGAGTAGGGGCCAGAGAGCCCTTATAGTGTAGTATATATATATAAATGTAGTAAATTACCTCCTAAAATGAGGGATATTAATCCCTCATTTTAGGAGGTAATTTTCACAAGGGAGCTAAGCCTTGTGGCCTCCAAATTCACTACAGAGGGGCATCTCCAACACTTTGTCTGGCATTCAGGTGGTGGTGGTCCTCAAAGATCCGAGGAGACAGACCCGAAAAGTAGATTGGAGACCCATAAAAAGCCCAGAGGTATCCATGGGAAAAAGAGAGAGTAGAGGCTGGCGAGCCTTTACAGTGTAGTATGTATACAGTATAATTGTAGTTATTTTCTCAATTAAGAGAAGCAAAAAAATGTAGAGGTGAGGTTGGGATGACCCAGGAGCCACACAACCTTCCATGAATGCAGGTGGAGAAAAGGCCTGCCTCCACGCGTGGTGAAACTGGTTGATCTCTATGCCACTGGGGTCCCAATACTGGATCCTCTATGGGTTTTGTTGGGTGGGTATTATACTGGTAAGATGAAAGGAAGTAAAAAGCCCGAACCGTATGGCAGAGGCACCCAGTGTCATCGAGTTAGAAAAACATAACAGTAGCGTTACTATAGCTTTCAAATAGCAACACCTTGTGCTGTGCAATATTTTATACTAGCCTTCTAGGGATCACCAACCCATTTTTTTTTTTTTACTAAAAAAAGTGAGCAATTTAATGACCATTTCAATGTCATGAACTTCACAATGATAGAACAAGCTTTTGGTGAGGGTTCTTCATAAGCAAATGGTAATTAGCAATAATGTAAAAGTCCTACCTGGTCATTTAAATGACAAACAGCCAAATTTTGTTCATCGCAGGAGCAAGCCATCCTGATAAATTTTAGCCAGCTTCCAAATCCCAACTGATTATTTTCCGTGGACATTTTTTCATCCTCCAAATCTTCCGATGCCTGGAAAGAGAACAAGACAAATTTAAGAAAAAGCTCTTATCTACTTGTCCAAGAGTATAGTCAACAAACAATAAATCAATAAATACAATAAATCAGGGGTCTCCAAACGTTCTAAACAAAGGGCCAATTTACTGTCCTTCAGGCTTTAGGGGGGCCAGTGGGAGTAGAACATGCCTCATCATTGGTTTTAATAGGAGGAACAGTGACCCATTGCATCACTGGGAGGAATACTCCCCCATAATTTGTGTCAGTGGGAGGAATAGCACCACATCATTGGCATCACTGGGAAGAATAGTACCACATCATTTAAGCCAATGGATGGACTGGTGCCCCAAGGACTGGATTTAGACCAGGGAGCCTCAAACTATGGCCCTCCAGCTGTTACGGAACTACACATCCCATGAGGCCTTGTAAAACACTTTCACAGACATGACTAGGCATGATGGGAATTGTAGTTCCTAAACAACTGGAGGGCCGTAGTTTGAAGACCCCTGATTTAGACTGTCAAAGGGCCACATCTGGAGAAATAAGGTCAAAAAACTGAGCAAAGGGCAGAGAACAATGACCCAAAGCCACCAACCAATCAAAACTCGTGTTGCTAAAGGCAGACCACTTGATGATGGATTCTGCTTGGTTGCTTGGTTGCGAGAGCAAGAAGTACTGTATTTGCAATCAATAATTGCTCCTTGTACTATTACACAATAAGTCTATGTGGCCAAAACCCAGCTCCCAAGACCATGTTCTGAGCTTGAGATCGAAACCATGTTCAGGGCAAAATTACAAGAACAGGGTCCCAGATCCTTACTGTATGAAGACCCAAATCATGGCAAGAACCACATTCAGAGCCATGTTATTAGCACGACAAGGATTTCGACAGATTTCAGAACCATAATGCAAGGACCATGGTCCATGGTCAGAGCCAAATTTAAGAACCACAATCTTGGTTAGTTGAGTCATATTCAAAGCCACATTACTAGAACAATGTTCAAAACCAGGTTTACAACCACGGGCCTCCCCACAGCCAAGCTGACAAAACAAGACCATCTAGCTAAAAAGGCATGATGGGGATTGAAGAGCAACAAGCAATGAAGGCAATGGCAAGCACAAAGCTACAGTCATGACAAACCATGAGACTGCTATGGGGACCACAAGCACAAAGGGACTAGAGCTGTCTGGCTACTCATCTAACGTGACATCTAACATATAAAAAAAGAAGAAGGTATATAGACATATACTGTATAGTTTGAGGGTTTAAAGGTTAAATGGGGGATGGGGGCTAATGGCTTTTCATATGGGGCCTCGTCATACTTAGTAATGGCCTTGAGCAAGAGCTTACTTAACTGTTACAAAATCCAAGTAGTTGGGGTTTATACCAGGCTGGACTGCCCATAGGCAGTGTCGAGGTTCTTTTCTGCCTAGTGTCCTATTCCTGTAGGTGGTGCTAAAAAACCCTATGGTCGAAAATATATGAAGAGGCTGTGTCTGTCAATGAACAAAAGAGAAATCCAAGTAGGCCAGCCTGATGATGGTGGGTACAGTGCAGTTTACTTACAATACAAAAAATAATATATATATCTATGTTAAACAAAAATAAGTAATTAAAGCTGAACTCTAGTTAAGAAAATACCAATTAATTATATATATATATATATATATATATATATATATATATATATATAGTCTGTTAAAACTTCCAAAGGTTGTATATTTCTCTCCACCTAGACCTGAGATTTATAGATCTCTGCTCCACAGCCTTGTCTAGCAGGGAAGACTTGATCTTTCTTTCTTGCTGCAGTTTCACTTTCACGTGCAGGTCCCCTGACTACTTCCACCCAGAACTTGTATTATTGCAGAATCCAGTAATTCACAACAAGCCCCGTGGGAGGGCAACCGACCATTAACACTCACAGCATGTAAGAGCAATGCGTAGCAGTAGGTCTCAGATGTGCCGGAAGCGTCTGTCTTAAGGGGCAGAATGCTGCCTGGCCAATCCAGACCGTGTCCCCATCCTTTCCCTACTCATCAGGAACCTCTCCCTGTCGCTAATCACTGTCGCTGTCAGGCAGGTGACCTGTTCCTACACCACCCATACGCAAAATGCGTGCCATGCCTGGGAGCCAGGGCCTTAAATAGGTTCTGCCTGACCCAAGAGGGCTGCTAGAGTCACATGGGACAGCAGCATCCAACTGGATAGCTTCCCTAGTGACCCTGGAAACCATAGAGGAACCATACTCCTCTTGACTTCCTCTTGGTTCTTCCTGCAGTTGAGCGCCACCTGCAGTGGAGAAAGTAGACTGCACCTGCCTACAACTGGATAGTAAAATAAGAATGAGCAGACCAATGAGCTCATCACTCTTCTTCCTTCTGCCATCACCAAGTCTTCTTACACAGCAGCACAACTCAGTGGCTACCCATGCTGCCTCTCAATGGCTACCCATGCTGCCTCTCAATGGCTACCCATGCTGCCTCTCAATGGCTACCCATGCTGCCTCTCAATGGCTACCCATGCTGCCTATCAATGGCCACCCATGCTGCCTCTCAATGGCTACCCATGCTGCCTCTCAATGGCTACCCATGCTGCCTCTCAATGGCTACCCATGCTGCCTATCAATGGCCACCCATGCTGCCTCTCAATGGCTACCCATGCTGCCTCTCAATGGCTACCCATGCTGCCTCTCAATGGCTACCCATGCTGCCTCTCAATGGCTACCCATGCTGCCTATCAATGGCTACCCATGCTGCCTATCAATGGCTACCCATGCTGCCTATCAATGGCCACCCATGCTGCCTCTCAATGGCTACCCATGCTGCCTCTCAATGGCTACCCATGCTGCCTCTCAATGGCTACCCATGCTGCCTATCAATGGCCACCCATGCTGCCTCTCAATGGCTACCCATGCTGCCTCTCAATGGCTACCCATGCTGCCTCTCAATGGCTACCCATGCTGCCTCTCAATGGCTACCCATGCTGCCTATCAATGGCTACCCATGCTGCCTATCAATGGCCACCCATGCTGCCTCTCAATGGCTACCCATGCTGCCTCTCAATGGCTACCCATGCTGCCTATCATGCTCTACTTCTGAGCTCTGCTGTACAGGGGCAGCAAGAGACTGATACCAAGTCAAATATAAGTACTTGCATTTAAAATAATAAATTTAATGATATATTATGCCTTCTTTTTACATCTGCCTGGAGTTCATCTTTAGGTCCTTTGTGTTGTAAATGCCATAACGGGGTTTATCTGAGGTTTATTTCCCTTTGGATTGCAGCAACAATGCAGTTTTCAGAAGGGTATTTTGCACGATTGGATATTTTATGGATCTTTTTGTTGTGAAGGTTCACAGAGCATCCGAGCTGGGTTTAATCTAGCCTTTGTCAGAGCGCCTGGGAATGGACACCCAACCTTGGCCTTTCCTAACACTGCTGGCAGCAGAAATGTACAGTACCCCATTGTATCACAGCGAGGTCCTTCAGTGCAGGCCGGCTAAGGAGCAACGTACGGAGGACTTCATTACTTGTGATGGTTGGAGTGCAAAACAGATCACTCGGTAAAACCAACCGGACAAATGATGTATGAAGAGGTTAGTCAATTAACTGGTAAACAGTACTGGTAAAGTGTAATGATTAATGAGCCGCGGCTTCTTGTACTAATTTAAAATTAAATTGCTTTCTGTTTTGCAATGTAAAGAGTTTTTTTTTTTTTAACGCAATCAATGCTTTGGAAAGTTCTTTTTTTAATAAGCCAGAAAATTGGATTGGCAAAGGGGCTCCTTTACAATGCCCTCGGTTCTGCGATGGATCAATTTTCAGGAGGCACTTGACATGAGGACCAGAGATGATATGTTGCCTCCATGCCACCTGTTTTAACCCCTAAAAGCCTGCACCCCAACACCACTGCTGGTTGCGTCACAGCCCCATTCACCTGAATGGGTCATGTTCGGCAGGTAGTATTGCCCACCAAACATGATATGGAGGATAATTCTTGCCATACATGCATCATAAGCCCATCTGACTGCCTTTGCAGCTTAAGGGAGAGAGGGGGCAGTAAAAAAAACGTGGCTCAGCCTCCCCATCCAAAAGTGTAAAATTAGCCTTACTGCAATTAATCTCACTGAGCATTAGGAAACACCTGTACCTGTGTTATGCATGTAGTTATCTAATCGGCCAATCATGTGGCAGCAGTGCAATGCATAAAACCTTGCAGGTTCAGGTCAGGAGCTATAGTTATTGCTCACATCAAACACCAGAATGGGAGAATAGAAATGATCTCTAATGCTGATCTGGGGTTTTCACGAACAACAATCTCTAGAGCAGTGTTTGGCCCCAAATGCATGGGATCCCAGCGTTTTGGCGTGGGCAGATGACAGAGACCAGGGCCATCTTAATAGGGGCCCCTGGGCAAAGTAATGCCCTGGGGCCCCTACTAGCCTGTCCCAATTTACGCACCTACTCTCAAGAATTAAAGTATAAATTGGTGATAGAATTACACATATATTTATTAGTACGTTCAATAAAATCGTGCCATAAATCAAAGACTAATCAACACAAAGGGCACAGTACAGACGGGGGCGGGAGGCTGAAGCACACAGTATAGAGGGAGTCAGCAGGGCACAATACTAGGTAAAGGAGGGCACAGTACAGGTCCTGGGGTGTTGCCCAGAGCACAGCCATCCCGGGACAGCTTAGTAAAAAGCGTGACTGTCCCGGCAAATCCAGGACAGTTGGCAAGTAAGATGTAATGCAAAATTATCACGGTGGCCCCCCATGCACCTGGGGGCCCTCGGGCAGTGCCCAGGGGTGCCCATGCATTAAGACAGTTCTGCTTCATGCCCTAGGTAGGCATTGTACATTTAGTGAAAGTGTTCCATGTTGTTAACTGTGAACAAACAAATTTATGTGCCTTTAATGAAAATAAAAAAGTAAAAAAGGGGGAAAATGGGAAAAAATAAAGGGGAAAAAAGGGAAAAGGGGAAAAAAAAGGAAAAGCAAAAAAAATTTAAAAAAAGTTGCTGTGTCTCTATGGGGCTAAAAGGCGCTCCGAGTGTTACTAGGGTAGTATGCCAGGTTTATTGGTAAGCCATCAATACAAAGACATCACAGGTACAGCAGGCAGGGAACAACGTTGACGCGGTTCAAACTACATGCGCTCGGTTTTGATGACGCACATGTAGCGTGAAACGCGTCAATGCTGTTTCCTGGATGGGAATGGGCTCACCGTGAAAAAATGTAGCCTGATCTGATTATTCTTGATTTCTGTTAAAGTGGTTCTAAAGGCTGAAATTTTTTCTTAGAAGAAGGTAAAAAAAACGTCTTTATCCAGCTCCCCCCCAAAGCCCCCCCTAATACTTATCTGAGCTCCATCGCGATCCAGCGCTGTGCATGAGAGCTGAGGCTCTTTCTGCCCCATCCCTCCTCATTGGGCAGATCCATAGCAGTGGGAGCCATTAGCTCCTACGGCTGTCAATCAAACTCTGTAATGAGGGAGGGGGGCGTGTCTGTATCTATGGATGCTCAGGAAGTGGCTTCCTATGGGGATACTGGATAAAGAGGAGGAGCCAGGAGGGCTGGTGGGAGACCTGAGAAGAGGAGGATCCAGGCTGCTATGTGCAAAACCATTACACAGAGCAGGTAAGTATAACATGTTTATTTTTGTAAAAAAAAAAATACCTTTAGAAACACTTTAAGTCATAGACATGGTATCTCCTCTTTCTCAGGGTGCTCCTATCTTGACACCCTGACACATGAGCAGGTGAGCAGGGCCAGGACCAGGGGTGGGCAGAACGAGTGGCTGTCCTGGGCACTGTGGTATCATGTTGAGATGGAGGGGCGCCACAAGGAGATTGGGGGAGGGGATTTGTGTTGGGTGGGGGAATTTGGGGGGCAGCAGGGGGTAAGAATTGTTCTAGAAGGGGACATTTGGGGGGGGGGGGTGCTAGGAAAGATGATTTAGGGCGATTTGTGTTGGGAGGGAGGATTTGGGGGGCAGCAGGGGGTAAGAATTGTTCTAGGAGGGGACATTTGGGGGGGGGTTGCTAGGAAAGGTGATTTAGGGGGATTTGTGTTGGGAGGGGGGATTTGGGGGGCAGCAGGGGGTAAGAATTGTTCTAGGAGGGGGATTTGTGTTGGGAGGGGGGATTGGGAAAGAGTATTTGTGCTAAGAGGAGGGATTTGGAGTGGCTGCCGTGCTAGAAGAGGTGATATGGTTGGGGGGGGGGGGATTTGTGCTAGAAGGTGACTTTTTTTTGGGGGGGGTGTTTGTGCCAGTAGGAATGAATGGGATGAATGGGGGGGTATTTTGGGGGGGTGCCAGTAGGGATGAATGGGGGGTATTGGGGGGGGGGTATTTGTACTAGAAGGGGGATTTGTGTTGGGAGGGGAGATTTAGAGTGGGGGGGAGGATGTGTGCTGGGGGGGGGGGGAATGAGGATTAGTGCTAGGAGGAGTGATTTTCTTTTGAGTTGGGAGGGAGGATGGTGGCCAAAGATTTGTGCTAGGAGGGTGGATTTGTCCTGGGAGGAGGGGGAATTTATGCTTCGGGGACAAGCATGCAGATTAGTGCTCAATTTTTTTTTGGGGGGGGGGGGGGGTGAGGGGGGGGGGGGTTTGGCATGTTCGCCCTGGGCTCTAGATGGCCTTGTCCCGGCACTTGCACATGAGCTTCTAATAGAGACTACAATAGGCCATTTCGGCACCCAGTGGACAGGCATGATCCACCGTTGACACCATCAGGAGACCCACCCTGAGAAACGCCATGCAGACATCTCTGGAGCGCGTGTAGGGCAGAATTATCTGCAACGAGGCTGAGGGAGATCAGTAGCACTGACATGCAACATATTAAATACATTTAAAAAGAAGCATTTTTTTTTTTTTAATGGTAAGGGGTTACATTTACATAAAGCAAATAAATAACTTTTTTTGTCCCCGGGAGATTAAAAGCCTCTCACTTTAAGATTGCAACAGAGAACACCGCCGTCTTGACTAAACAACTTTTCTTTAACCAAAAAGGAAAAAAAAAATCAACCAGGGTGTATTAAATTGTGCATTTCCTCCAAAAATAACTGTACAAAATTCCCTTTAAAAAGTCATATTGTAAATGTTTAAGATAACAATTATCCAGGCGGGGAAGGTTGGGTTCCCAGAAGTGAAGACGCATTAGGAGAAGGTGCAGGCCGAGGTCTCGGCTTGGGGCTGAGGCGAGGGGGGCCTTTCGTTTTTAATTCTGACCTAATGGGGCCTGGCTTCGCTATAGGCAGAGCGCGCTATAATTATCCTGATTTTAGAGGTAGCTGTAAAACCCACACAAATAACCCCGTTGTTCGTCAAGCTCGCTCATTGTTCGATGAAGGCAGGGGATTCGGCGGCTTCCAGTTTTTCACACCTTGGGCATTTTATTAAATCTTTTTTTATTTTTTGTTACTTTCATTTATTTTATTTTTTATTTTTTTTCAGCTGTCAGCTTTGAATTTAGGGCCTTTATTTTAGATTGTGAGAATGAAAGTGTATGTAGAGCCTGAACTGGATAAATTAGGGAAGTGTTAAGCTGAGATAGATGGAGGAATTAACCCTCCCCATGCGGGACATTGTACCAATAACCCGATCAGCAGAAAACAAACGTTTTCTAACATTTCCATTGGACAGAAGTCATCTAACGATTGACTTTTGTCGAACATGAACACATGGATCACATTTTGGTTGGTTTTGATCCATGAATGAATAAATGAATGAAAGATTTATAGAGCGCTGCAAATGCGAACTGAATCGCCTCAAGGCTCCAAGGATCCATCTATAGCAGGTTTTCTGAACCAGGGTTCCATGAAACTCTAGGGTTCCACAGAGGAACACGCCAATCCTGGAGTGAGTAGGAGAGAAAACATGGGGCCCTGTGCATGACATGACCATAGATTTAGAGTTTTAGGGCCCAGTGCATCACACAACCATGGATTTAAGGGTTTAGGGCAAGGTTTCTCAATCAGGGTTCCTTCAGAGGTTGGTAGGGGTTGCTTGAGCAATGAGCAATTCCTTCTTCTTAGATAAGTTCCCACTGACACCATTGATCCATTTAGCTATATGTTAGGGGATAATTCTTCCCAATGACCACAAGTGTAAGAAGCATTCTTCCCACTGACCATCACACTAATGTATCATGAGTTGTAGATATAGTAATTTTTAGCCAGGGTTCCCTGAGCCCGGAAAGATATTTCAAGGGTTCCTCTGTGTTGGAAAGGTTGAGAAAGGCCAACCTATGGCAAACTTTAAAACAATGATAGGCAACCTAAGGCATACCCTGTCAGGGCACATTAGCAATATGTTATCTTCAATGGCACCCAGAAGATCGTTAACAGGGGGGGATTGGGCTAAAGGCTTCCTGGTGAAGATTAGTAAAAAGTCCCCGTAAGTGCGTGATGAGGACGAGGACAGAGTGTATGCCATGTCCAAGCAGAGGCTCGCTCTGTGGCCCAATAGAGGCTCTCCTCCACCCGGCCAGCCCCAACCGAGTCCACCCTAGCTCCTCCCCGCAGCCACCGGCCACCCCAGCTCGGGAAACCCGATTCAGTGCAGCAAGCGCTGTCCAGCCTGACCTGCCCGGTGAGCAGAGAAAACCTTGGATGATATTAAGGGTTTGTTCATGCCAGGTGCGGTGCAGCAATGCAAGTGAAATCATACGTTTTTCCGCACCGCATAAAAATGGTCTGCCTTCCTTAGTTACACATGGGTGCCATTAATTCCTAATGTCACCCTCAATGCATCTGGCAATTATTGGGCTGCCCTAAATATATTGTTATAAAACGCGCGTGCAAGGATGCACCTTTATGGTGTAAATCTTCTATATTCCCATCACACACAATTCAGGAGTGGGCTCTAAGATGATCGGTGCTGCAGCAACCTCCAGCTGGAAACTGGAACATGCACAGTCAAGTGTAGATATTTGCCATCACATGCGCGACGAAGGGGCCCCCGTGTGGCTCCGAAACGTTGCACTTTCTTGTTCTTGATGAGATCATTCTTCAATAAAAAAGATTTGGACCTAATCTAAAGATCGGTGATGGTGCTTCCAAACATCAACAGAAGCTCGTGTGCGCCCCCAAGGCCGCACAGCATGGTAGTGCGGTGTGTCGCTGCAACACACTGCATCTCCGATCATGGTAAAGAGCCTATGATATAGGCTCTTTGCCATGTGTTTAGCTGTGTCCAATCACTGCTGATCACAGCGTAACTAGGAAGTGGCAGTTTTCGGCGTTCTTCTACTCAGGCTGACAGAGCGGGAGTAGAGGAGAAACAATAAGCGGCTCTCCTGATGGGGGGGGGGTCTGTGCTGATAATCAGTGCAGTTATTATCGGTGCAGCCCCATCAGCGATTCCCACCAGTTATGCCCATCAGTGTCGACTAGTGATGCCCACCAGTGATGTCCACTAGAGCCCACTAGTGATGCACATCATTGCCCACCACTACCCACCAGTGATGCCCACCAGTGATGCCAATCAGTGCCCATCAGTGTTGCCAGTCAGTGCCCACCAGTGATGCCAATCAGTGCCCACCAGTGATGCCAATCAGTGCCCATCAGTGATGCCTGTCAGTGCCTCCTCATCAGTGCCGCTTATCAGTGCGTCTAACAGTTCTCATCAGTGCTGCCCATCGGGACCGGGACAAGGGGTGGGCAGGAGGGTGGCTACCCTGGGCGCACTGATTTTTTTGCAGGGATGGGGGCAGGGAAGGGGGGGTGCAGTTTGACATCTTTGTCCTGGGTGCTGGATGACCTTGTCCCGGCACTGCTGTCCATCATTGCCCATCAGTACCACCTATCTGTGCCCATCATTGCCCCCTATCAGTGGCCATAAAGGCTGCCCATCAGTGCCACCATAGGTGTGCGCAGCCTAGTGCATTAGGGTGTGCACCCCAAAGCTTAAACACATACACTATATATATACAATTTATTAGGAGCCCCATTGGGGGGACTTTGGTGAAATATCCAGGGTCTGAACAGCCTCACTTTTGAGACAGTGAGATTTTTGAGGACAGAGATTTCCCAGTCCCTTTCTCTGCAGCCAAGCAGTAAGGGGAATTTGCGCAGCACTGGGTGATTAGGGTGTGCCCAGGCACACCTGGCACACCCTGTGCGCATGCCTGTGAGTGCCACCTATCAGTGCCCATCAGTACCGCCTATCAGTGCACATCAGTGCTGCATATTAGTGCCTCCTCATCAACCGCCCCATAAATGCCCATCAGTGCCGCCTCATCAGCGCACATCAGTCAAGGATAAAAATTACTTATTTACAACATTATATAATAGAAACTAAGAAAAACTTTTTTTTTTCAAATTGTTTGGTCTTTTTTTATTTGTTTAGCAAAAAATAAAAAAAACCAGGGGTGATTAAATACCAACAAAAGAAAGCTTTATCTGTCATCAAAAAATGGTAAAAAAATTTTGTTTGGGTACAGCGTTGCATGACCGCGCAATTGTCATTCAAAGTGCGACAGCGCTGAAAGCGGAAATTTCGGCCTGGGCAGGAAAGGGGGTGAAAGTGCCCGGTGTTGAAGCGGCTAGCTTTTCAACCTCTTTGGTCGGTAGGGGGGTCATTCCTACCATAAAGGTGCATCCAAGCACAGGTGTTTTTACTCTACAACCCGCGATATACAGTATGCGTTGTGGTGTTCTGCGGTGCATTGTGCGTGGGGCTCTACTGTACAATGAAGGGCATCACATATAGGGCAGATGCGTTGCCACAACGGGCCCTTAACGCATCCGCCCCAAACATGCAATGCAGCACCATGCCCACTGAAAAGGCGTTAAATGGCCTTATAACGCGCATGCTGGAAGCGTACATAAATACGCGTGTTTATTAACGTCTCAACGCCCGCACCACCCTGGGACTCAGATTGCCTTCTCTCAGACCGAAGCCTCTTTTGGCCCACACACATGCAGCAATCTCTGGACGGTTTTGGCTGAGATGAATCTGCCCCGCAGGCGAAATTTCGAGTGTGTCAGATGAAATTAAATGGGCCCGCCGTGAGACGATCCATGTGGAGGCATGCAGGCTCAGGGTAAGCCTGTGCGTTTAAGGCTGCAGCCATGGTTGGCTCCTGTCCCTCCGACACTGGAAGAGTGCTGTTAGCAAAAGAAAAGCATCCTGATTAAGTTCTCTCCTCCTCTGCGCCTCCTCGTGTGTGCGCCCACTCCTTCCTCCTTCCCCATCCAGTAGCTGCGCTCACACACAGTCTGGCTTGGAAAGGAACCAACGCAGCGGAGGGAGAGAGAACAGCGGGCACGGCTCACACGCAGGTCCCGCTCACAGCAGAAACCATTCTGAGGTGAGACTGGGGTCCGCCACTTACCCGCTGTTTACACGATGCTGCCCTCCGCTCCCAGAGCGCACACAGCCATTTAAACCAGCCACTGCACAATTACAGCTAATGCTTTTCAGATGGGAGCAATCCCCCCCCCCCCCCCCTCCACTCCGCACAATTAAAACACCACTTTTTTTTTTTTTTTTTTTTTTAGCAAACGGTTGCAGGAATTTAAGGGGAATTTGCTTAGAAAATAAAACATCTGCACGATTCAGTGGAAGCAGGATTGTTCTGGCCCACGGTGCGTGTTCATGGACCTTGCTTTGTACACTGGTGGGCAGTCATGTTGGAACAGGAAGGGGCCATCCCCAAACTGTTCCCACAAAGTTGGGAGCATGAAATTGTCCAAAATGTCTTGGTATGCTGACGCCTTAAGAGTTCCCTTCACTGGAACTAAGGGGCCAAGCCCACACCATAATCCCCCCTCCGCCAAATGATTTGGACCGGTGCACAAAGCAAGGTCCATAAAGACATGGATGAGCGAGTTTGGGGTGGAAGAACTTGACTGGCCTGACCTCAACCCGATAGAACACCTTTGGGATGAATTAGAGCGGAGACTGCGAGCCAGGCCTTCTCGTCCAACATCAGTGCTTGAACTCACGAATGCGCTTCTGGAAGAATAGTCCAACATTCCCATATAGACACTCCTAAACCTTGTGGACGGCCTTCACAGAAGAGTTGAAGCTGTTATAGCTGCAAAGGGTGGGCCAACTCAATACTGAACCCTACGGACTAATGCCGCGTACACACGGTCGGACTTTGTTCGGACATTCCGACAACAAAATCCTAGGATTTTTTCCGACGGATGTTGACTCAAACTTGTCTTGCATACACACGGTCACACAAAGTTGTCGGAAAATCCGATCATTCTGAACGCGGTGACGTAAAACACGTACATCGGGACTATAAACGGGGCAGTAGCCAATAGCTTTCATCTCTTTATTTATTCTGAGCATGCGTGGCACTTTGTCCGTCGGATTTGTGTACACACGGTCGGAATTTCTGACAACACGCTCCGATCACACATTTTCCGTCGGAAAATCCAACCGTGTGTACGGGGCATTAGACCGGGATGCCATTAAAGTTCATGTGCGTGTAACGGCAGGTGTACCAATACTTTTGACAATATCGTTTATGTACACACACATATATATATATAGATATATATATCTATATATAGATATATATATCTATATATAGATATATATATCTATATATAGATATATTTTTTTTTTTATAAGTCCAAGATTCAAAGTACTCAGCACAACAGCCAAGCATTCTCTGATGGAAATGTCAGCAATGTCAGCAATGGTAGGCTTTTTGTGTTTCCTACATGACAGGTTCCCTTTAAAGCCCATCTGTAAGCAAATATTGTGTCCCCTTTCCGTCTCTCCCACCATTTGCTATTATCACGTGTCCCTAAATGGGGCCTCCTCCAGGAGTGGAGACCAGTGATTAGCTAAGGGAAGCTATCATATGATAGCAGGCCACTGGCCCAATCAGCTGCCCCGCAGCTGCATGTAATCAAAAGCCGGGGATGCAGGTGACAACGTTGACCTAATATAGCCGGTTTGCTCAATGACTTTGTCCAAATATGGCCATGTGACATATTTAGTTAATGACATCAGCCACATGCCTTTTTTGTCACCTGCCCTTAAGAGGTAGGGAATTCATGTACCACAGCTGATTGGATCAGTGGTCTGCTACCATGTGATAGCTTCCTGCAGGTTTGGCCTGAACCATAGCTCATTACCAATGAAGACCAGTGTCCCAGCACTGCAGTTGGTGCGTTCACCAACCAGTCCCTTTGTAGTGTTGTCATCCCTCTCCTGCAAACTTCTGCAGCCTGAGTGGACCGCGCTTGTAAACAACCAATAGAAAGGGTCCAAGTCAACCAGGCAGCGATGGAAGGATCCCTCAATTCTGCAGTGAGTAGGAGAGAAGACTTTAGATCCAGTGTACCAGAAGACCATGGATTTAGGGCATCAGAAGACGGAACCTCCATCTCTGCAGTTAGTGGGAAAGAAAACCCAGGACCAGATGCGCCATGTGACCATAGATTAAGGGATTTAGGGCATAAGAAGAAGGATTCTACAATCCTGGAGTGAGTGGGAGAGAAGACTCAGGACCCTGTGCACCTTTAAAGATAGATTTAGGGGTTTAGGGCCCAGTGCACGACTGAACCATGGATTTAGGGCATCAGAAGGAGAACCCTTTAATCCTGGAGAGAGCAAGAGAGAAGACTCAGTAGCCAGTGCATCACATTACCATGCATTCAGGGTCTAGGGCATCAGAAGAAGGACCCCTCAATCCTGCAGTGAGTACACGAGAAAATGCAGGACCAGGTGCGCCATGTGACCATGGACTGAGGGATTTGGGGCATTAGAAGAAGGAACCTCCAATCCCGGAGTGACTAGAAGAGAAGTCTTGGGGCCCTGTGCATGACCATAGATTTAGTGGTTTAGGGCCCAGTGTACCACACAACCATGGATTTAAGGGTTTAGGGCAAGGTTTCATAACCAGGGTTCCTCTAGGGTTCCTAGAACATTCTTCCCACCGACCATCACACTAATGTATCATGAGTTGTAGATATAGTATTTTTTAGCAGGGGTTCCCTGAGACCAGAAAGATATTTCAAGGGTTCCTCTGTGTTGAAAAGTTTGAGAAAGGCTGGTTTAGGACA
Organism: Lithobates septentrionalis; assembly: GCA_037952835.1. Lineage (NCBI taxonomy): Eukaryota > Metazoa > Chordata > Amphibia > Anura > Ranidae > Lithobates > Lithobates septentrionalis. The sequence continues at coordinate 80,022 of JBBDGP010004936.1, forward strand.
GTAGAAGAAGGATCTTCTAATCCTGCAGTGAGTAGGACAAAAGACTCAGGACCCGGTGCACCATGTGATCATGGATTTATGTGAGTAAAATAGGCTTTTAGGTTGGTTGTTTTCTCTAAAGCCCTACAATTGGTTGGGGGGGTACTAGAGAGAAGCAGCATTACTGGAGATCACCTTCAAATTTGTACCTTCAAAAAATCTATTTGAGAAAGTTCCCCCCACCCTGGTCGTTTAGGTATATATATATATATTTACATTTTGGCTTGCAAGTGGTTTAGCCACTGGATCACTTTCAGAAGCAGCGGGAGGGGTGGCCGGTGTTTCTCAGGCTTACCATTTTTACCAGCACATCCGGGAAACAATCCGACGGTTTGCATGGCTGGTCATAGAGGTGAACAGAGACAGATTTCCTCTATGATCTTGGAGGACCAGAGCAAGGTCATGATGTCACTTCCAGTCCAGGGCAGAAGTAAACATTTCTTTTTTTCTTTTTTTAAAATAAAAGATCAATTTTTTTGTATCTTTTGCTTTTAGAGGTAGAAGAGAGATTGGGGGTCTTATAGAACCCAGATCTCTTCATAAAGAGGACCTGTCATCCCTTATTTCCATGTTTACATTCCTTGTATTGGGAATAAAAGTGATAAAAAAATAAATAAAGGGACAGTGTAAAAAAATGTAACTAAATAAATGAGAAAAAAAAAAGTAAAGTGCCCCCATCCCTCCGTGTTCGCATGCAGAAGCAAACGCATATGTAAGTCATGCACGCATATGTAAACGGTGTTCGCACCACATGTGAGGTCGCCTATGGAGATCTTTAAGTATTATCGTTTGTCGCCATTCCATGAGCGTGCGCAATTTTAAAGCGTGACATGTTAGGTATTTCTTTGCTCGGCGTAACATCAACTTTTATATTTTACCAAAAAATTGGGTTATATATTGTGTTTTTTTTGCATTAAAATTATTTAATGTGCATTTTTTTGAAAAAAATTGTTTTTGAAAGACGCGCAAATACCGTGTGACATAAAAAATTGCAACAATCGCCATTTCATTCTTTAGGGTCGCTGCTAAAAAAAGTTTGGGGGTTCTAAGTAATTTTCTAGCTTAAGGCTGGGTTGCCATATGAGCCGGCAGAGGCTCACAGCAGGAGTCTGGTGCATCCTCGTCCACCGTTTCAGGTCCCATTTCAGCCCAAATCTTTGGCTGAATTTGAACTTGAAACGGAGCAAAACACGCACAACGTTCCTGTGCAAATCGCACCAGAGCCGCTACTGAGATGTGTGAACCAGCTCCATAGAGAGCCGGTCACAATCTCCTGTTGATGCGAATTGGATGCGGGGAACCCTCATCCAACTCGCACTAGTGTGAACCCAGCCTTAAATACTGATACAAAAAGTGCCATAAAAGTCTTGGTCGGCAAGTGGATAAGGGGCTACAGAGTCTTGACACACCGAACTGGAGAAAATATGAATGCAAATGCCGATTTTCATAAAGTCAGTCTATGCATAGACACGCCCTATAGGTTGTTTAGGGACCAAGCCCTGTTAGTTCGGCGTGGCCACTCCTCCATATCGCCAAAGTTTGAATATTTTTGGATAAGAGGAACAATCTGTCTCTTTATGGTGCTTGCAATAAAGTACAGCTTAATTATTTTTATTTTTTTGGGCAAGTGGTAGTTTACGTTAATGGAGCTGGACTCTGGCAATGGATGAGGTTGTTATTTCAGGGTAGGTCTGTTTTAAAAAGTCTGCAAATTCAAGTTTTTTTTTTTTTTCTAAGAGCTCTTCTTTAATGTCTGAGATCTTACGTTCATAGCAGCAAAAACACATAAAGATATATGGAAAGCCATGTGTTCGGCTTGAGCAGAAGAATGTGTGCAATTACCGAGTTTGTTAAAGGAACGCATATTGAGCTCTGCTGCGTAGGTGTCTCTGACTCTATCCAGCCCTCTGTGGCTAACGCCTATAAAAGGGGACGATAACTCATACGCCCATGCTGCCTTCTGATGCTCTATCACAGTTTAATGGCGAGGTTAGCTAATCTCAACAAGAGAATCGCTGCTGAGGTCACACTTGACTTATTATGCCGTAAAAAAGGTCTACTGGGTGTAACGGTTACTACCGCTTACAGGTGAGCAGCAAGCAGGATGTTTAATGGACCACTCAACATATGTTACCAGCTGGCTGGCCTAAAAAGAGCTTCTAATGATATTCCGGGATAAATGTTAAGATGATCAAATTGAAGATCATAAAATAATTACAAGATATAACAAAGAACCATCAGCTTCTAGTATACAATTTTAGGCTCCGTTCACATCTTGAGATTTTCTTAAGTTGCGTTTTTAATGCTACATGCTACATTGGTACATTAAATAATTACGCAATTACACAGTAATAATAAAATCTATATAAGCAACAATAATAATAATTAAAAATAAAAAAAAAATCTAAAAAAAAGAAAAAAACTAAAAAAAATAAATAAATATATAAAATAGAGACATAGAGACTTGCATTATTACTGAAAATGCTACGTGCAGAAAAGGGGCAGCCTGGGAAGCTCCTGATTGTCTCCTATAACATATAATAATAATAATAATTAAAAAAAAGCATATGCGTCTATGTATATATGATATGTATGTATTTTTAAGAGCGCGAGAGTGAGTGACACATATAAACTTTTGTAATTAATAGTTGAGCAGCGATGAAATGACAACAGAGTATAGCCAACAACGAGACCAATTAGCGAATAAGAAATATAGAAATAGATATTTACGAAACCAAACTCATTAAAAAATGTGTACGAGAAATTCTCGCCACTTTTATATACAGAAGGTGTCACGCCGGAGTCGTAAATGTGACATTCCCATTTTGTAATTAACCGGCTTCCTGGTGTTCTGGAAAACACTTAATGAGAAAAGTGTCGGACGAAAGCAAAGACAACTGTTAGAAGTTAATAGAGGTAAGGCTTGTCAATGTCCCTTTTATAGATACCTGGCAGTGAAAGTCACTCATTTAATATGGGAAATAGGTTTGGCTACATGTGGATATTCTAAGTGGTCCAGCCTCTAATTTCTTCTTCTTTTTTTTTCCAGCCAATTTAGTTAGAAACATAGAAGAGTGACAACAGAAAAAAAAAAGACCAAGTTGTCCATCAAGTCTGCCCCATTTTTTTATTTTTTTATTTTTTTATTTTTTTTTTAAAGAGAATTTTCAGGTGTTTCTTTTTTTTTCTTTTTTTAAAACACCCATGTGATTTTCACACCTACACATATATATCAGTATGAGTAATAGATGTACGGTATGTTTTAGCAGTCTTTCTCTTGTTAAAAAAACGTACTTTGCTCTGCCCCATTTTTTTTTTTTTTTTCTTAACCACTTGCCATCCGGGCCATTTCTGACACTTTGTTTCTACATTTAAAAATCAACTTTTGTTTTTGCTAGAAAATCACTTAGAACCCCCAAACATTATATTTATATATATATATATATATATATATATATATTTATTTATTTTTATTTTTTTTTTAGCAGAGACTCTATAGAATAAAATGGTGGGTGTTGCAACTTTTTATGTCACGCAGTATTTGCGCATCAGTTTTTCAAACGAAATTAAAAAAAAAAAAAAAAAACACTTTCATGAATTTAAAAAAAAACACTAACGCCCTGTACACACGGTCGGACTTCCCGACGGAAAATGTGCGATCAGGGCTTGTTGTCGGAAATTCCGACCGTGTGTAGGCTCCATCTGACTTTTTCCATTGGAATTTCCGATGCACGAAGTTTGAGAGCTGGATTTAAAATTTTCCGACAACAAAATCCGTTCGCGAAAATTCCGATCGTGTGTACACAATTCCGACGCACAAAGTTCCACGCATGCTCGGAATCAAGCAGAAGAGCCGCACTGGCTATTGAACTTCATTTTTCTCGGCTCGTCGTACGTGTTGTACGTCACCGCGTTCTTGACGTTCGGAATTTCCGACCAACTTTGTGTGACCCGTGTGTATGCAAGACAAGTTTGAGCCACCATCCGTCGGAAAAAATCCGATGGATTTTGTTTGTCGGAATGTGCGATCGTGTGTACAGGGCATTAGGCTGGGTTTACACTAGTGCGAATTGGATGCGGGTTTCCCTGCATCCAATTTGCACAGCAGGAGACTGTGACCGGCTCTCTGTGGAGCCGGTTCACACATCTCTGCAGCGGCTCCGGTGCGATTTGCACAGGAGCCCTGTGCGTCTTTTGGTCCGATTCAGGTCCAAATTCAGCCAAAAATTCAGGCTTAAATCGGACCTGAAATGGTGAACGAGGACACACCGGACTCCTGCTGCGAGCCGCTCAGTGCTCATATGGGAACCCAGCCTAAAGTTAGCCCAATTTTTTTTGGATAATGTGAAAGATGATGTTACGACGAGTAAATAGATACCTAACATGTCACGCTTTAAAATCGCATCTGCCCGTGGAATGGCAACAAATTACAGTGCTTAAAATTCTCCATAGGTCGACGCTTTAAACGCCTTTACAGGTTACCAGTTTAGAGTTGCGCAGGAGATCTGGTGCTAGAATTATTACTCTCGCTCTGACGTTCGCAACAATACCTCACAATATGTGTGGTTCGATCGCCGTTTACATATGCGTGCGGGAAGAACATATGCAGTCACATTTGCGCGTAAGCACGGTGGACGGGGGCACTTTCAATTTTTTTTTTTAATTATTATTTATTTATTTGTTTTTTACAAAAATATTTTTTTTTTACACTTTTTTTTTGTACTAACTTTATTGCTATCACAATGGATGAACAACATCTCTTGTGATAGCATGGGCCGTGACAGGTCCTCTTTATGGAGAGATCTGGGGTCTATTAGACCCCCAAATCTCTCCTCTGGTGTCCCATGTAGCCGATCAGACACAGATCAATCTGATCGACTACTTACCTTGCTGTTGCTAACCAGTTAAACAAAGGGGCGGGGCCGGAAGTGAAAATCTGCTTGTCGCTCCTGATTTCCAGGGTTACAGAGAGAGGGGAACTACGTAAAGGGTAGCCATCGGCGCCGGCAGCATCGCTTCCGGCCTTCGCAATGGGACCAGAGAGCCTGGGAGAGGCGGCGCCGGCGGGTGGGACCCCTTTCCGCCATCTGCAGAAGTGATCGCCACTCAGATCATTTCTGCCAGATAGGGAATCGCCGGCTGACGAGATCAATACCGGGATGACGCCTGTAGGTGCATCATCCCGGTATAACCACTGAAACCGGAGGACGTCCATGTACGCCCTCCCAGTGAGAAGTGGTTAAAGCAAAGTTCCAGGTGTTTTTTTTTTTTTTTTAAACACCCATGTGATGGTCACACCTACACACACACACACATATATATATATATATATATATATATATATATATATATATATATATATATATATATATATATATATATATATATATACATATTGCTTAAAAAAAAAAAGCCCAATGATTAATTGTGCAGTAGTCACGAACGCAGGGGCAAAAAGTTTAAAATGTGGGTGGAACTCCGCTTTAAATTTTTTTTGTTCAAGAAAATAGTATTATTTATACATTTAATTATTATTTTATATATTATTTGCTTATCAAAAACAATTTTCTTTCTTTTCTTTTTTTTTTTTTGTTTTCTTTTGGTTAAAACCTCACTATTAAAAAAAAAAAGGTGAGACTCATAAACATTTCTAAAAAGTCACAAAACAAATGCAACACTATAACAGTTATTTTCCGTGATTATAGATAAAATGTGCATATGTTTTATATACGTTTTAAATACCTTAATCTGCTAATCTTTTTTACATACGCTAAATACTGTGAAAATAATGATCGTAATAAACAGACCCGATGAAGTGATTTTCAACTTGTGAAAGTTCTCAAGAATGGAAACACGCAATATGTAATAATCATTATGTTAATACACAATACATTATTTATGCATTATATAAAGTAAAGGTTTTTTTTTTCTTAATGTATTATTTGATAAAATATTTGCATGATACCAAAAAGAAAATTATTATTTAAAAACTTAAACAATTATTAAATAATTAAAGTAATAATAAATACAATGTGTTGTCTTTATACTAATTTGAACTTTGATCAGATATGAAAAAACACTAGGTAAGCACTAGAAGTCAATCAGTGCACATTTGCTTGTAAAAGAACATGCGGAGATGAGGAAGAGGAAGCAGAGGCAGCAAAGTGAGCAGAAGGATGGAATCTGCAGTGTGATGGTACTCCTTTATTTATTTATTTACAGCAGGCTGGGGGGGTTCTTAAAGTACAGTGGAACCTCGGATTGCGAGTAACGCGGTTAACGAGCGTTTCGCAATACGAGCACTGTATTTTTAAAAATCGTAAATCGGTTTGCGAGTGTTGTCTCGCAAAACGAGCACAATTCAGGCCAAAGCGGTGTGCAGTACCGCTTTTGGCCTGAGGTGGGGGGGGGCGCCGGAGCCGAGCAGAGCCGGACGTCGCCGATCGCAGCTGGCGCCATTCGGAAATGCACGGAAAGGCCCGAGGACAACACGGCTGACCTCGGCAAATCTCGGGTAGTAAGTCTTTCCGAGGTTGGCCGAGGTCAGCCAAAGCGTTGTGCAGTACCGCTTTTGGCCTGAGGTGGGGGGGGGCGCCGGAGCCGAGCAGAGCCGGACATCGCCGGTCGCAGCTGGCGCCGTTCGGAAATGCACGGAAGGGCCCAAGGACAGCACGGCTGACCTCGGCAAATCTCGGGTAGGAAGTCTTTCCGAGGTTTGCCGAGGTCAGCCAAAGCGTTGTGCAGTACCGCTTTTGGCCTGAGGTGGGGGGGGGGCCGGAGCCGAGCAGAGCTGGACATCGGCGGTCGCAGCCAGCGCCGTTCGGAAATGCACGGAAAGGCCCGAGGACAGCACAGCTGACCTCGGCAAATCTCGGGTAGGAAGTCTTTCTGAGGTTTGCCGAGGTCAGCCGAGGTGTCCTCGGGCCTTTTTGGCCGTTTCTGAGGCTCTCCGGCGCCCCCCCCCGCCTCTGGCCGCATGCGGTATTGCATCCCATTGAAGTCAATGCGGAACTAATTACTTTCGTTTCCATTGACTTCAATGGGAAAACTCGCTGTGATATGCGAGTACTTTGGATTACGAGCATTCTCCTGGAACGGATTATGCTCGTAATCCGAGGTTCCACTGTATAACTAAAACAACTTGTAAAGTGTATGTAAACCCTGACCTTGTAAAGCAACCAATTCAGTTTAAAATAGAAACGAAATGCAAAACATTTTTGTATAGATATAAAACTACATTATAAATACCCTTTTTGCCCATTTTTTAACAGTGATCACATTCCCTTTGTTCTCAGCTGCATAAGAGCTTGGAGGGGAGGAGAAACATCAGTAAAAGATAAAAGAGTCCAAGATAATTTTAATTGTTGGTAAAAAAAAAAAGTCATAGAAAAACATCCAACGTGTTTCGGGGCAACACCACTCTTTCTTCATCGGAGCTCAGCACAAAGATATAACTTGAATGGACTCCAATGACTTCACAGATCTATATTACAACCAGAATTGAACTCTCCACATAGAGTAACAGCTTAACAGCAGATCTACTTGCTACAGGTACTGAGTTTGTTTGACGTTTTTAATCCAGGTATGATCTGCCTTAGGGCATCTGCGGAATGGGAAGCCTCTATACCAAAAAATGCATTGTCACTGTACTAATGACACTGGCTGGGAAGGACTTAACATCCGGGGGCGATAAAAGTGATAAATGTGTTTCTAGGGAGTGCTTGCTAACTGTGTGGGGGAGGTGCTTTGACTGGGGGAAGGTAAAGATCCGTATTTCTGCGTAGCAGAAACACAGGATCAGTTCATCCCCCTCTCACAGAACGGCGGTCTGCCTTCTTTAAATAGGCAGACTGCTGTTCTGCCTGTCTCCAGAAACGATCGGGCGGGTCCCGGCGGACATTGCGTCCGCCGCACCCCGCTGATTGGCTTCCGCTGTGTCCAATCACAGCGGGATCGGGTCGCTGTCAGCGGAGCACGTGGGGCCCCAGACCCAGAAGTGTCAGATCACGTACTAGGTACCTACGCCCCACACAGTATATGTGGGGTGGACCGCAAGCGGTTAAACTGGGACACAGGAGATTTACCATCATTTTCTCTCCCAACAGAAAGTGAAGGGTCTTCTACCCAAAAGGGACACAGACTGCAAATATATATATATATATTTTTTCTTTTTTCTTTCCTTCTCTTTTTCCTTTATTGACTTCATATCCTGCCTTGTAGTACATTCCATATTGGATGAAGAGTATTGTATAGATATATTATGATTTCTGTAATTTTTTTGTTTTGTATACTTTTGTACATTATGTTCATAATCTCTTTGCTTTTGTTGAACACTTTATTGGGTTCATATATGTATGGCGTGGATCCTGAAGAAGCAAGTCTCTTTTGAAACGCGTTGGTCCCAGATGTCAATACAATCATTTCAACTGTATTTGATCCCTTTTTGTAGATATGGTTTTGCCTTATTTGTAACTTTAATATCTTTGTAAGACTGGTATATTACATTTTGTGAGATTTCTTAGTGGCACATAAAGTCCTGGTACCTACCCCTGCTCCCGAAAAAATGTCCCCTGTTTTTATATTATAATTTCTTTGTTTCAAAAAGTTCTCAAATAAATAAAAAGAAAAAAAAAGTCCCATTTTTTTTTTACTTATGATAGATAACAGTTATTCATTGGCTGAAGGTTTTTAAAATTAAGCTACAAAATCTTGGACTCATTTACAATATTGATCTAAAAAATGTCCCGTTTTTATATTATAATTTCTTTGTTTCAAAAAGTTCTCAAATAAATAAAAAAAAAAAATACATTTTTTTTACCTATGTTAGATAAAAGTTATTCATTGGCTAAAGGTTTTAAAAATTAAGCTACAAAATCTTGGACTCATTTACAATATTGATCTAAAAAAAAATTCCCGGTTTTTATATTATAATTTCTTCATTTCAAAAAGTTCTTAAATAAATAATGAATAAAAAAAAGTCCCATTTTTTTTACCTATGATAGATAAGAGTTACATTCATTGGCTAAAGGTTTTAAAAAAATGAAAACATGTATGAAGAAAAAAAAATTGAGTCGACGGCTAAATTATCAGCATAGCTAGAACATTTTATTTATTTTGTTTTGTTTACCAGGATTTCCAAATTATTTCCCGCGTTTGACTGATATTGTCAAAATAGGGCACCGTGCGAAGATATTTGTCTAACATGTAGTGTTTCTTAATTACCTCCATCACTTATGTTTATCTCAGTGTTGTCAGGATGTGAATTAAAGTTTGTTGAAGAAGAAGAAAAAAAGAAAAGAAAAAGTGTTTAATTACCCCCGTGCCAACTATGGAGGTCAACCAATTTTGATTACATTTGAAGTGGCAATCTTATTCAGAGGGGGGGAAGAAAAAAAAATTAAAATAATAAAAATCTGAGGAGAGTTGTAGAGTAAAGTGTTGTCATTTTAGATTAGAAGAATAACGAACAGAGCAGTTTTGCTGATTGCTAACAAACTTGAATGACAGAAAATAACTTCTGTGTCAACAGTTGTGATTTTTATTTCTTTTTTTTGTCGTTACGGCTAATATCATCTTGGCTACGGCAGACGGTATCTTTCCAGATGCTGGTTTTAGCATGCTATGTATAGATATTAATTATGAAAAAAAAATTGAGAAATTTAGACTATTACAAACCCCTCTCCAAATGCTTACAAATAAAATAGACAAATATAATAAATTCAAGACCAACTTTTTTTGACCAACTTTTTTTTTTTGGTTTTGGTTTTGGAGAGAAACATTGGAAAAAAATTGTATTTTTCCAATTTTTCTCTCCAAAACCAAAACCAAAAGCAAAAAAAAAAAAAAGTTGGTCATGAATTTATTTTATTTGTCTATTTTATTTGTAAGCATTTGGAGAGGGGTTTGTAATAGTCTAAATTTCTCAAAAAGTGATGGCACCAAAAGTGATGGCAGAAAAAGACCAAGTGGTGCATCAAGTCTTCGCCTTTTTTTTTTTTTTTCTTAACCTTGTTGTTCCAAGTATGTTCAAATTTGCTTTGGTGTTGATTGACTCCCCCACCTCAAAGTCAAGCACTCTTTCGATAATATAAGACCAATTTTGAACTTTCCCCCATGTTCTTGATCCATTAAAAATGGATGAGGTACAGAACGATTTGGGATCTACCATATACTAGATTTTTCTTGCTATCTGCCCATTTAGGCAACTTTTGCCTACTTCCTGTCTGTTTAATGAGTATCTGACACCATTTAGGCAACTTTTGCCTACTTCCTGTCTGTTTAATGAGTATCTGACACCATTTAGGCAACTTTTGCCTACTTCCTGTCTGTTTGATGAGTATCTGACACAATAGGATGTGCAGGAAAATCTCCCCATTTCCTGCCTTTTGGGAGCTAGAAAGAACGGGAAGTAAAGGTAAAACCTCTACGCTCTACTGCTCATTTTGGTGAGCTTCAAACAGAACTTGAAGTAAGGGGAACATCTCCCAGCTTCCCACCTATTTGATGGGTGTCAGACAGAACAGGAAAGAAAAGGAAATCTCCCCTCTTCCTGCCATTTGATGTGTGTAAGACAGAACAGGTCAACCCCTGGTCGTTAAGGGGGAAAATCTTCCAGTCCTTAAGTGGTTAATGGGTGTCAAACAGAACAAGAAGTGAAAGATATCTCCCAACTTCCTGGCATTTGATGGGTGTTAGACAGAACAAGAAGTCAAGGAGATCTCCCAACTTTCAACTATTGGATGGGTGTCAGACAGAACAGGAAGCAAATTAAATATACCCACTTCCTGCATTTTGATGGATGTCAGACAGAACAGGAAGTGAGAGAAAATCTCCCCACTTCCCATAATTTGATGGGTGTCATACAAATCTGGAAGAGAGAGAAAATCTCCCTACTTCCGGTCTATCTGCTGGTGTCAAAACAGGAAGTAAAGAAAGGTTTCCTCAATAAGGACACAGTCAGTGAGATCAAATAAAAGTTGCGTCTTTCATCCCAATGATTCTACCCTCCTCCTATGAGCCCAGGGTGTCAGGGACACACCCTCTAGGGGTGTGTCATCAAACTGCCCTGGGCTCAAAGTATTAGTACCAAACACAGCTGGAGGGAAGAGGAGATGGAAGAGAAGACAACTAGAAAAAAGGTATACTGTATATACTAAAAAAAATTTCACATTTAGGAAAGAGGGAGGACATAAGGAGGAGCTTTGTGCCCAACCTGGAGTTTGACTATAAGTAAAGCCTAAGATCTTTTATTTATAATACTAGTATGCCCGCCATGTGCTTTTTTTTATTGTAAGCACTAATCCTTTCAGAAATTTTTTCCTGGCATCTATCAAAGTTTAATCTTGGCCCATGAATACTCTTAATTGGTGAACATGAAATAAAGGAAATAAAATCAATACATTGTGATTTTTCCAAATGCTGATCTCCTACAGAATTTGCGATGGCAGGCGGTAGCTGGTCCCCTCCGCTTACAGTGTCCCTTTTGTATCTTCTGATGGTGTTCCTATCATATCTCCCGGTGGTATAGAGTTACGCTACAGGATGGCCACCAGTTGGAATCTCCTATAAGGCAGAATAATAAACATTTGATCTCAAGTCAAGACCTTACAGGCACTCTTAGCCTCCTTTTTTTTTTTTTTTTCTACGAGTCGGTCCACGTTTATCCTGGAATCTCGCCAGGGATCCTCTAGTAATGCAGTGCTCTTTTTTTGCCATCTCCGAACAAAAGAGCTTTTCTTGTCCGACGAGCTGTCAAGTTTATCCAAATAACCTCAACTCCCGACTAGCCCTCTCTCCTTCTCTCTCTCTCTCTCTTTTTAATGATATTTCCAAGAAAATTACACTTTGTGTCTTTAAACTACTATACTGGATTAATGCAAAATAAAAACCAGGGGCTGATTTGCCAAGAATAACTTGTTCGTGTCAAATGGAGCGTCTGGAGCACGACTAGCTAGGGAGACAGTGTAATGCAACGTGCTCATTGACCGAAATTGGGTTCAGTGAGATTGGCCTAGAGGAACCGGGATGGAAATTGATAACTAAAAAAAAAATGTATTGGTTGGAGCTCCTGTAGGATTTTCCTTTGTTGATCAATGTTATCAGTAGCAACATCAGCAGAAATGTAGAGTTACGTGTCAGTATGTTGTCCTAAAGAAGATGGTTTTCTAGGCCAACTGAAGGTTGAATTTGAATGTCAAAATAGCAATTATGGCATTTGTGGAAAGAACAGAACATTGGTCCAGGTTTCTAAACTTCGGCATGGCTGCCCTGAAGACTTCTGGAAAAGGTAAGTATACATTAAAAAAAAAATGCATGGGGGGCATTCAGGGTGCAGGGCTCAAAGGCAGGAGGGGGGGGGTGAAATTTGAGTGTCATTTTTGGTTTTGGTGTTGGGGTTTTATTCTCATCTCTGTTCCTTTGGGAAGATTTCAGCATGCTTCCTGTCCTGGTGACAAAACAGGAAGTAGGAGAATTGACCCAACCCAGGCACAGACAGAATGTCATTTCAGGGATTAGGCTTGAAGACCAGCAGCTATAGCAGTAGAGAGGCTCCCAATGACCAGCTGGACAAGTAAGCAAGCAGACCAGCCTGGGGGAGGTCTAAGTACTAACCAGTGTTCCCCAGAGCGCCTGATGGTGGAGATGGATTTTGCAGCGTGTTAGTATCAGGTCGTGGTCCTCAGGTTCGCCCCACAAGGAAGTGAGCAAGTGGGAATCCAGTAGCAGATATAGCATTTAGGGATCACGCAGAAGCGTAGTCAGTAAACAAGCCAAAGGTCAGTAAAGAATGGTTGCAGGTTGGGATCAAGCAGAAGCGTAGTCAAGGAACAAGCCAAAGGTTGGTAAAGAGCAAGATATTGACTGGAGAGAGCACAATAATCTGGCAAACAGAAGGTGCAGAGACATGGCTTAAATCAGGAAGTTCATGGGGGAAGCAAAGAAGTCAAGGTTCACCAGAAACAAGGTATAAGGCAAGGTTGTCTAAGCAATCAGGCAGGGAACTGTCCAGCATCCCAGGTGACTCAGTGAAAAGCGTTACTGCCAGACACAGCCGAGGTCCTGGGTTCAGGGGCTGGGGGGCCGGTCAGTGACAGAAGTTTTTTCACCTTAAGGCATAGAATGCCTTAAGGTGAAAAACTATGAGGGTTAACAACCCCTTTAACTTTTGAAAGCTTCTCTTTAAAGTCCTTCCTCCCCCCAACTGACTTTTGCCATGCTTCGCAACCACTCCATTCTTCTGTCAAAGCCGTAGGTCCAAAATCTGTATAAGTTCTGACATGGAGCTGTTCTCCTGCCCAAGTGACAGAGTTTGGGCCTGGCAATTGACCATTCAGTTCTAGGGGGATAGGCTGAAGGCCACAAGCTCCCCATTACCCTGATTTCCAAGAGCCCCAACAGAAGAATAGAGCGGCAGGGGAGCCCAGCCAACGTATCAGGGTGAGTTTACAAGATTCCAATTGCTCCATTAATCTGTCAAAGCCACGGGTCTAAAACCTGAATTAGTTCCACCATGGAGCTCTCTTCCTCCTCAAGCGACACAGTTTGGGTCTGGTAATTGGCCTCTCAGTTCTAAGAGGAAGGGTTGAAGGTCACATGCTCCCCATTACCCAGAAATTCCAAAAGCACCAATGAAGGAAGAGAGCAGCAGGGGTGAACATCAAACATATCAGGAATGGGCTTTCAAGATTCCAATTGCTCCACTCTTCTGTTGAAGCCGTGGGTCTAAAACTTGTATGAGCTCCGCCATGGAGCTCTTCTCCTCCCTAAGTCACACAGTTTGGGCCTGGTAATTGGCCTCTCAGTTCTAAGAGGAAGGGTTGAAGGTTATATGCTCCCCTTTACCCGGAAATTCCAAGACCCCCGATGAAGGAAGAGAGCAGTGGGGAGCACAGCCTATGTATCGGGTGAGCTTTCAAGATTCCAATTCTCCACTCTTCTGTTGAAGCTGTGGGTCTAAAACCTGTATGAGCTCCACCCTGGAGCTCTTCTCCTCCCCAAGTGACATAGTTTTGGCCTGGTAATTGGCCTCTCAGTTCTAAGGGGAAGGGTTGAAGGGCACATTACCCGAAAAATCTAAGAGCCCCAACCAAGAAAGAGAGTCGCAGGGGAGAACAGCCAATGTATCAGGGGGTGGGCTTTCAGGGTTATTTTTAGGGTAACCAGGCTATCCAAGAAATATTTTTTGTGGTGGCCTCAAGACATTTATTGACTTAAAGTTGAGCTAAAGAATTGGGATCTAAGTTAGGTTTGTCTTGAGCTTTCAGCAGACCACACCAAAAAAAAAAGTGCTACAATTCAACCGAGTGCAAATAAGAAATACGATTCTTTTCCGAGCTAGCAAAAAAAAAAAAAAAAAGAAATAAAACAAGACACTGAGCTATAATTTCCACTAGATATACGCTCATAAATGTCTATACGAGGCCTAATTAGGATGACTGATTGGCTGAAAATGCACCTCGGTGCTCCCTCGAGCTTATTCAGTATTTAGATGGGGTTTTGTAATAACAGCAGAGAATCCATGTCTCGGACCCCGTCTGCATGGCACAGGTGTTCCCAGGCTGGCACTAGGCATGATTAAGCCCGTAAAGGTATATGAACCACCTCTCTTTAAGGAGCAATTAAACTTTTTTATAGAGGGGGCGGCAGTAAAAAAAAAAAAAAAAAGAAACTCCGGGTAAAGTTTTCAGGCTGATGTGCGGTCAGTTTGTAATTTTACCTCTTTCTTACAGCTACAGGGTAATTAAGTTGGGGGTCGGGGTCTGTTTTCTATCTGTATGGACGCAGGTCTGAAAAAAAATTTAAAAAAAGGTCTGGGTTTTGAAGGACGAGGAATTTCGAACTGCTACCATTTTTTATACCACTTAACAAAGTATCTGGATAAAGTGAAGGTAAACCCTAACTGAAGGAAAACAATTAAATAAAATCCTTGTTTCCACCTTTTTTCATAACTTTTTTGCATCTTGAACTCTTACAGCCGCTACAACCAGCAAGGACGATAGGAGGTGAGGAGGTGGAGTTGACAGGAGGAGACAAAAGTGATGAGCTCACCAGTCTGCTGCTTCTCCTTTCACTGTCCAATCACAAGTTGTGGGGGGAGGGACAAGACAGTTAAGTGTTACCTAACTGCAGTAGAGGAAAAAAAACTCCACTGCTAGAGCTGTGCAAATCTCCGAACTGGTTGGACAAAAATGCAAAGCTTTTGGCGGGTAATATTTGATCTGGGTATTTATCTATTTGCCAAGATGGTCCTTGTTCAGGCACGCCCTGTGATAGGGTGACAATGCCTTGTCTCCATCTCCCAATTGTGCTCCTGCATTGTCACCCTATCACTCAGGCTTCCAATGGAGACTACATGTGGCCATGGTAGGACATGATAGGATGACAACAGTAGACCATGCCTGCCTAATATGCATTCAAATGGCCCTTACACTATCCAAAAAAAGTAGTCCATCGAGTCTGCCCATTTTTTTTTCTCTCTTTTATCTCCTAGTACAGTGATTCTCAACCAGGATTCTGTGGAACCTAATGCCGCGTACACACGAGCGGACATTACGGCGGACTTTGCCCGGCGGACTTTTCGACGTACTTTCCGACGGACTTTGTGAATGAACGGACTTGCCTACACACAATCCACCAAAGTCCGTCGAATTCGTACGTGATGACGTACGACCTGACTAAAACAAGGAAGTTCATAGCCAGTAGCCAATAGCTGCCCTAGCGTGGCTTTTTGTCCGTCGAACTAGCATACAGACGGCGGACTTTTCGACCGGACTCGATTTCAACGGATAAATTTAAAACAAGTTTTAAATCTAATTCCGTCCAACTTTTGAGAAAACAAAGTCCGCTGGAGCCCACACACATCGAATTGTCCGACGAAATCCAGTCCGCCGGGCAAAGTCCGCCGTAATGTCCGCTCGTGTGTACGCGGCATTAGGGTTCCTCCAGAGGTTGGTAGGGGTTCCTTCAACAATGAGCTATTTTTGCCTCTCAGATAAGTTCCCACTGACACCATTGATCTTTTTAGCTATCTGTAAGGGGGTAACTCTTCCCAATAACCAGTTGTAGATATAATCATTTATAGCAGGAGTTCCTTGAGACCAGAAAGTAATTCCAAGGGTTCCTCTGTGTTGAAAAGGTTGAGGAAAGCTGCTATAGGGATAAAAAACACTGCCCCAAAGAAGTTTATTTACTTTTTCGGGGAATAAACTTCAAGTGAGTTGATCAGGTGTGAACGGACACCATAAGATACAATAGGAATCCTCATGTTGAGCATTAAAGCACTTCTAGAAAAGCGCTTCCAGTCTCTCCCTGGGGTTCCTCCAGAGGTTGCTGGGGGTTCCTTCAGCATTGGGCAATTTCTGCCTCTCAGATAAGTTCCCACTGTTCCCAAGATCCCAAGCTATCTGTAAGGAGGTAATTCTTCCCAATGACCACAAGTATAAGGACCATTCTTCCCAATGACCACAAGTGTAAGGACCATTCTTCCCAATGACCACAAGTATAAGGACCATTCTTCCCAATGACCACAAGTGTAAGAACCATTCTTCCCAATGACCAAAAGTATAAGGACCATTCTTCCCAATGACCAAAAGTGTAAAGACCATTCTTCCCAATGACCACAAGTATAAGGACCATTCTTCCCAATGACCACAAGTATAAGGACCATTCTTCCCAATGACCACAAGTATAAGGACCATTCTTCCCAATGACCACAAGTATAGGGACCATTCTTCCCAATGACCACAAGTATAAGGACCATTCTTCCCAATGACAAGTATAAGGACCATTCTTCCCAATGACCACAAGTGTAAGGACCATTCTTCCCAATGACCACAAGTGTAAGGACCATTCTTCCCAATGACCACAAGTGTAAGGACCATTCTTCCCAATGACCACAAGTATAAGGACCATTCTTCCCAATGACCAAAAGTGTAAAGACCATTCTTCCCAATGACCACAAGTATAAGGACCATTCTTCCCAATGACCACAAGTATAAGGACCATTCTTCCCAATGACCACAAGTATAAGGACCATTCTTCCCAATGACCACAAGTATAGGGACCATTCTTCCCAATGACCACAAGTATAAGGACCATTCTTCCCAATGACAAGTATAAGGACCATTCTTCCCAATGACCACAAGTGTAAGGACCATTCTTCCCAATGACCACAAGTGTAAGGACCATTCTTCCCAATGACCACAAGTGTAAGGACCATTCTTCCCAATGACCACAAGTATAAGGACCATTCTTCCCAATGACCACAAGTATAGGGACCATTCTTCCCAATGACCACAAGTGTAAGGACCATTCTTCCCAATGGCCACAAGTATAAGGACCATTCTTCCCAATGACCACAAGTGTGAGGACCATTCTTCCCAATGACCACAAGTGTAAGGACCATTCTTCCCAATGACCACAAGTGTAAGGACCATTCTTCCCAATGACCACAAGTGTAAGGACCATTCTTCCCAATGACCACAAGTGTAAGGACCATTCTTCCCAATGACCACAAGTATAAGGACCATTCTTCCCAATGACCACAAGTGTAAGGACCATTCTTCCCAATGACCACAAGTATAAGGACCATTCTTCCCAATGACCACAAGTATAAGGACCATTCTTCCCAATGACCACAAGTGTAAGGACCATTCTTCCCAATGACCACAAGTGTGAGGACCATTCTTCCCAATGACCACAAGTCTAAGGACCATTCTTCCCAATGACCACAAGTATAAGGACCATTCTTCCCAATGACCACAAGTATAAGGACCATTCTTCCCAATGACCACAAGTGTAAGGACCATTCTTCCCAATGACCACAAGTGTGAGGACCATTCTTCCCAATGACCACAAGTCTAAGGACCATTCTTCCCAATGACCACAAGTGTAAGGACCATTCTTCCCAATGACCACAAGTGTGAGGACCATTCTTCCCAATGACCACAAGTATAGGGACCGTTCTTCCCAATGACCATCACACTAATGTATCATGAATTGTAGATTTCTAATCTTTAGCAGGGGTTCCTCGAGACCTGAGAACTCTTTTAAGGGTTCCTCGTTGTTGAAAATGTTAAGAAAGGCTGTCCTAGTAGCTGTAAACTCTTAAAGCTGAACTCCGATATAAGCAGTTGGCATAAGAGTCACGTGTATTCTTCCTTGAATCTTGGAGGTCTATTTATATAACAAAAAAAATCACACATCCATCATTAATAAATTCTGTAACAGGTTTATTACACACTACATTACCAAAAGTATTGGGACGCCCGCCTTTACACGCACATGAACTTTAATGGCATCCCAGTCTTAGTCTGTAGGGTTCAATATTGAGTTGGCCCCGCCCTTTTCAGCTATAACAGCTTCAACTCTACTGGGAAGGCCGTCCACAAGGTTTAGGAGTGTGTCTATGGGAATGTTTGACCATTCTTCCAGAAGAGCATTTGTGAGGTCAGGCACTGATGTTGGACGAGAAGGCCCGGCTGGCAGTCCCCGCTCTAATTCATCCCAAAGGTGTTCTATCGGGTTGAGGTCAGGACTCTGTGCAGGTCAGTCAAGTTCCTCCACCACAAACTGGCTCATCCATGTCTTTATGGATGATATGGTAATATAGTGTATTTATTTCCTATGATCATCAGCTCCTTCTAGTTTGCAGTATTGTCCTAAATTAGGTATTTCAGGAAAGTAATGCATTATGGCAACTAGAAGGAGCTAAAAACATATTTACATGATGGGGATTAATCACGATGCCTGTGCAAATGCTGTGACATTCATATATTTTTTTTTAGGAAAAAACTCTGGTATCAGCAGTAAACATAGGAGTCATGTGTATTCTTCCTTGAATCTTGGGGCTCTATTTATAAAGAAAAACTCACCTCCTTCATGAATAAACTCTGTAACATGTTTAATATATATTTCCTATGGTCGTCAGCTCCTTCTAGTGGCCATAATGCAGTATTGTCCTGATTGAAGTATTTTTCATTGAAAAAAAAAAAAACCTCTGATATAAGCGGTCAACATAAGAGTCATGTGTATTCTTCCTATTTATAAAAGCAAAAAAAAAATGCACCGCCTTCACGAATAAACTCTATAGCATGTTTAATATATGTATTTCCTATGATCAAAAGTACTGCATTATGGGCCACCAGAAGGAGCTAACAATCATAGGAAAAAAAGCTCTGATATAAGCAGTAAACATAGGCATCATGTGTATTCTGTTTATATAGAAAAACTCACTGTAAAATCTGTAGCATGTTTAATATATTTATTTCCTATGATTGTAAGCTCCTTTTAGTGGCCATAATGCAGTATTGTCCTGATTGAAGTATTTCAGGAAAGTGATGCATTGTGGTCACTAGAAGGAGCTAAAACCCATAGGAAAAAAGCTCTGATATAAGCAGTCATATGTATTCTTCCTATTTATAAAAAAAAAAAAAAAATGCACCGCCTTCCTAAATATAACATGTTTAATATATTTATTTCCTTTGATCCAATGTACTGCATTATGGCCACTAGAAGGAGCTAAAAACCATAGGAAAATAGCTCTGATATAAGCAGTAAACATAGGCATCATGTGTATTCTTCCTTGAGTCTTGGGGGGGGGGGGTCTATTTATAAAGAAAAACTCACCTCTTTCATCAATAAACTCCGTAACATGTCTAACATATTTATTTCCCATGATCATCAGCTCCTTCTAGTGGCCATAATGCAGTACTGTCCTGATTGAGGTATTTTCCATTGAAAAAAAAAAAAAAAAAAACACTGATATAAGCGGTGCACATAATGCAGTATTGTCCTGATTGAAGTATTTCAGGAAAGTAATGCATTATGGCCAATAGAAGGAGCTAAAACCCATAGGAAAAAAAGCTGATATAAGCAGTCATATGTATTCTTCCTATTTATAAAAAAAAAAAAAAAAAGGCACCGCCTACGTGAATATAACGTGTTTAATATATTTATTTCCTATGATCCAATGTACTGCAATATGGCCACTAGAAGGCGCTAAAAACCATAGGAAAAAAGCTCTGATATAAGCAGTTATATGTATTCTTCCTATTTATAAAAAATAAATAAATAAATAAATTCACCGCCTTCGTGAATATAACATGTTTAATATATTTATTTCCTATGATCCAATGTACTGCATTATGGCCACTAGAAGGAGCTAAAAACCGTAGGAAAAAAGCTCTGATATAAGCAGTTATATGTATTCTTCCTATTTATAAAAAATAAATAAATAAATAAATTCACCGCCTTCGTGAATATAACATGTTTAATATATTTATTTCCTATGATCCAATGTACTGCATTATGGCCACTAGAAGGAGCTAAAAACCGTAGGAAAAAAGCTCTGATATAAGCAGTAAACACAGGCATCATGTGTATTCTTCCTTGAGTCTTGGGGGGGTCTATGTATAAAGAAAAACTCACCTCTTTCATCAGTAAACTCTGTAACATGTTTAATATATTTATTTCCCATGATCGTCAGCTCCTTCTGGTGGCCATAATGCAGTACTGTCCTGATTGATGTGTTCCAGGGAAATAAATGCATTACAGCCACTAGAAGGAGCTAACAACCATAGGAAAAAATAAATAAAAATGATGGAGATTATTCGTGATGCAATTTTTTTTTTTTTATTAGACATTTATTTTTATTTTTTTAAGATCTGTGCAGTAACCCAGTGTATAATAGACCGGCCACTACTGCTCTGAGCCCTTGTGCAGGGTGACTGGTCTCGTCTCCACCCCTTCTGTAGTGGGTGGAGCCTGCTGCACAGGCCATGTACAACACACAGTGATGATGATGGTGATGTCACTGCTACATTTACAAAGTAATATCTGGGTTTGCAAAGGCATTAGGTGCACACAAAGTGGAATTTTATCTTTTTGCAGTTGTTGAGGAATATATTTACATGAAAATTTTTGTTCTCCGGAGTTCAGCTGTAACGGTATCCCCCTTCCTCATTGAATGAAACTTCTTTAAAGTAGATGTCACCGGCTAAGATTTTTTTTTTTTGTTTAGCGGTGATTATTCTATTTACAACAAGCCCATTGAAAGGTACAAAGCCTGCGAAGGGTGACATAATGACTGCAAGTGGTGCTTAACAAACTTCAGCTTGTCCATTTGGCACTAACCGTATAAGCCAATCAAGGTCTCATTTAGCGGCGGTGGCGTTCGGGGGGGGGGGGGGGGCGCCGCCTTTGTAGTGTCTGTTAAAAATGGTTTCCTTTACATTTAGGTAATAATGAGATGGAGTGTTGCGTCAGAAGGTTTATTTTACAGTTCAATGTGATCTAGTGCCGCGCAGGCTGTTTATTTAATTTAAGGTCTCTGTTTGTGAACGCGGGATAGCGATCTTTTTTTTTTTCTTTTTTTAAAAAATTTTCAGGTTAAAAGAGTTCGCTATTGATCAACGTCCGGAGTTTGCCGGAGAAAAGTGTTTTTTTTTTTTTTTTTTGCTGGGCAGGTTTGTGCAGAGAATGGACCTCATGGTAATATATTGTGTCAATAGGTGATGGATACATGCTGGCTATTCCGGCAAAACTGGTCGTAAAACCTAAAAAAAATAAAAAATAAATATGCATAGGTTTTTTCTTATTCCTTTTTTTTTTTCTTATTTCATTTATTTTTATTTTTATTTATTTTATTATTCCTTTTTTCCCCAATATTTAGGAATCACTGTTACTTTTATTTTTTTTTAATTCTTGCCCCTCCCCCCCTGCACTTTCACCAATAGGGTGACAACGCTGCCTATGCATGCACTATATGGAGCAGCAGCGTTGCCACCCTTCTATGGGCCTCTGATTTGCAGTGGATTTCAGTGGGTGGTTAACGCACTTTCGCCCCCTTCCTGCCCAGGCCAATTTTCAGCTTTCGGCGCTCTCACACTTTGAATGCCAATTGCGCGGTCATGCAACACTGTACACATGTGACATTTTTATTATTTTTTTCACACAAATAGAGTTTTCTTTTGGTGGTATTTAATCACCTCCGCGTATTTTATTTTTTGCTAAACGAGGAGCGAAAATGTTGAAAATAAAAACAGGTAATATTTCTCCTTCGCTGATGTGCGTTGATGAGGCTGCACTGATGGGCACTGATGAGGCTGCACTGATGGGCACTGAAGAGGCAGCACTGATGTGTGTTGATGAGGCTGCACTGATGGGCACTGATGAGGCAGTACTGATGGGCACTGGTGGGACTGCACTGATGGGCACTGATGAGGCAGCACTGATGGGCACTGATGAGGTGGCACTGATGGGCACTGATATAGGCTGCACTGATGGGCACTGATGAGGAAGTACTGATAGGCACTGATGAGGCAGCAATGATGGGCACTTATGAGGTAGCACTGATGTGCATTGATGAGGCTGCACTGATGGGCACTGATGAGAGGGCACTGATGGGCACTGATAGGCTGCACTGATGGATACCAATGAGGAGACACTGATGAGGCAGCACTGAAGGGCACTGATAGGCAGCACTGATAGGCACTAGTGGGCAGCACTGATGGGCACCGATAGATGACACTGATGAAGAGACACTGATTGGCAGCACTGGTGGACACTGATGGACAGCACTGGCGGGCACTGATTGACAGCAATGGTTAGCACTGATTGGCAGCACTGGTGGGCACTGTTGGGACTGCACTGGTTATCAGCTCTCTTCTTCTCTCCTTACGCTGTCAGTGTGAGGAAAGAAAAGCCGATAACCGGCTTGTGTTTACATCCATGATCAGCTGTCATTGGATACAGCTGATCACGTGGTAAAGGAGTGATGTGATTGGCCCTTTACCCCAATCTGTGACCAGCGGAGTCAAAAGGTGCGTGGGCAGCGCGATCACAGGAGGACGTCCATGTGCGCCCTCCCGGCAAAGTAAGCCTGCGCTGTAGCTGTCTTTCAGCTATAGCGCAGGCAGGAAGTGGTTAAATGAAACTTCATGCTCCCGATCAACCTTGACTATTTTTAATCCTTAAGTTACTAACATCAGATATCATACTCTAGATAGGAAGGTGTATTATATTTACTTGTTTTAAAATTTTTACTTGAATCCATCTGCTAAGGGCAGATGGATTCAAGTAAAAAAAAAGCTACATGAATAATCTGCCCTTTCTCCAGATGGCCACAGCCAGAAATGCTAGCGGATTGTTTTTTTTTCAAGGTGATTTCCCATCAGAATAAAACATAGAGACTTATAGGGCGTACACACGGTCGGACTTTGTTCGGACATTCCGACAACAAAATCCTAGGATTTTTTCCGACGTATGTTGGCTCAAACTTGTCTTGCATACACACGGTCACACAAAGTTGTCTGAAAATCCGATCGTTCTGAACGCGGTGACGTAAAACATGTACGTCGGGACTATAAACGGGGCAGTAGCCAATAGCTTTCATCTCTTTATTTATTCTGAGTATGTGTGGCACTTTGTGCGTCGGATTTGTGTACACACGATCGGAATTTCCGACAACGGATTTTGTTGTCGGAAAATTTTATAGCCTGCTCTCAAACTTTGTGTGTCAGAAAATCCGATGGAAAATGTGTGATGGAGCCCACACACGGTCGTAATTTCCGACAACAAGGTCCTATCACACATTTTCCATCGGAAAATCCGACCGTGTGTACGGGGCATAAGATGGATGGGGGAATTTGATTTGAATGATATAAATAAATTAAATTGTGTTTTTGGTTTGTGGCTTTAATCCCGTCAACACCAGAATGTTTCTTCAACTCCGAAAAATTGTGGCAAAAAAATAAGATCACCTTGGGGTGTCTTCTTTCCAAAAAGGAGGTCATTTTGGTGGTGTTCGTAATGTCCTGGCTTTTTTCCCCCTTGTATAGTACAAAATAAAAAAATAAAAAAAACAAAAAAAAAAACAACAAAAGAAAGCTTTGTCTGTTTTAAAAAAATGATAAAAACATTAATTTGAGTACAGTGTTGTATGACGGAGTAATTGTCACTCAAACTATCACACTGAAAGCTAATAACTGGCCTGGCCATGAGGGGCTATTACAGGGTGGTATTAAATTAGAGAAACCATGTAAATAAATAATAAATATGCCCCCAAAAAAGAGAGTGCTGACCTATCCTGTTGCCCATGCAGCTTGAAGCCGCTACGTTCAGGTGAAATCGACATTTGAAGTCTTCCAAGGCTTGGCTCATACTTGAGAGATTGGAAGCGCTTTTCTAGAAGTGCTTGAACGCTCAACATGAGGATTCCAATTGTATCTTATGGTGCCCGTTCACACCTGAGCCTCAAGTCACTTGAAGTTTATCCCCCGAAAAAGTAAATAAACTTCTTCGGGGCAGAGCTGCGTGTTTTTAGCCCCTATAGCAGCCTTCCTGAGGAACCCTTGGAGTGACTTTCCGGTCTCAGGGAACCCCAGCTATAAATGACTATATCTACAACTCATGCTACATTAGTGTGATGGTCAGTGGGAAGAATGTTCCTAATGCCGCGTACACATGGGCGGACTTTTTGACCGGACTGGTCCGACGGACTTTTCGATGGACTTTTGATGGACTTTCCGACGGACTTTCTGAATGAACGGACTTGCCTACACACGATCACACCAAAGTCCGACGGATTCGTACGTGATGACGTACGACCGGACTAGAATAAGGAAGTTCATAGCCAGTAGCCAATAGCTGCCCTAGCGTCGGTTTTTGTCCGTCGGACTAGCATACAGACGAGCGGACTTTTCGACCGGACTCGAGTTCGTCGGAAAGATTTGAAACATGTTTTATTTCTAGGTCCGTCGGACTTTTGGGGAAAAAAAAGTCCGCTGGAGCCCACACACGGTCGAATTGTCCGACGGAGTCCGTCGAAAAGTCCACTCGTGTGTACGCGGCATTACACTTGTGGTTATTGGAAAGAATTACCCCCTTACAGAGAGCTAAAAAGATCAATGGTGTCAGTGGGAACTTATCTGAGAGGCACAAATTGCTCATTGCTCAAGGAACCCCTAGCAACCTCTGAAGGAACCCTAGGGTTCTATTGAACCCTGGCTGAGAAACCCTCCTCAATAGAATCCAATGGGAGCTCATAAATAGCCTGAAAATTGCACATAACAGGCACTTTGTTGCCTCTCTTTCTGTTAGTAAGGAGCCTTCCTTTGGCTAAGACACACTCAAGCCTGCAAATGCCTGAAAAACACGTGTACACATAATACACATAAAAGAACTCTTCAAAAGCAGTGTGAGTCTGCCCCAAGAAACTGGCACTTCCTGGAGTGTCATTTTCCTTGGTCCCCCACAGTAGTCAAGGACTCCTCCTGGATGACCTCCACACCCCTACAGAACAAAAATTTGATGTGTTTGCTCAGTACAGATAACCTGTAGACTTCATTGCCAATGACCCATTCCTTAGTTCAGGGGTCTCCAAACTTTCTAAAGAAAGGGCCAGTTTACTGTCCTTTAGTGGGGCCAGCCTATGCCCATTGGGTGTAGAAAAGTTGCTGACGTCAGTGGGAAAAAACAATGCCCATTGTTGGTGTCAGGGAGGAATTGTGCCCCATCAGTGGTATCAGTGGGAGGATCTGTGCACCATCGTTGGTGTCATTGGGCCCCATCGTTGGTGTCATTGGGAGGAATTGATCTCCATCATAGGTGTCAGTGGCAGGATCTGTGTCCCATTGTTGGTGTCATTGGGCCCCATTATTGGTGTCATTGGGAGAAATAGTGCCCCCTTGTTGGGAGAAATTGAACCCCATCATTGGTGTCATTGGGCCTCATTGTTGGTGTCATTGGGAGAAATTGAGCCCCATGGTTGGTGTCAGTGGGATGAATTGTGCCACATATTTGGTATCATTGGGCCCCATTGTTGATGTCAGTGAAGGGTTATGTGTCATTGTTGGTACTAGTGGATGACATAGTGCCCCAAAGATCAGAAAAAAGCAAGCAAATGGCCGGTTCCGGCTCCGAGGGTACAGTTTGGAGACCGATGCCTTATTGGATAATACCGCATCTCATATTGGTCCCGTCTCACCAGGAAAAAGCAAGACATTTGCGTTCCTCCAAAGAAGCAGCCCGCCTTACCCCACACAATTAATGACCTATTTACAGCCGTAAATTGGTTTACCAATAGAGACGACTCGGATCCCATCCAGGGAGCCCCTTTAAAAGCGTCCCATCCTATTCTGCCACAAAAATTCTATAGTTTTATTTACACTGACATCATTGTCATGCTCTCAACGAAAACATTTGGGTTTGCGAGGCCATAAAAAAAAGTAATTAAAGGAGCCTGTTCTGCCAATTAGTTGCCTAATTGGGCAAACCTGAGTTTTAATTACTTGCCTAAAGCTTCATTTTATGTGTCTTGCGCCAGAAATTAAGCAGGCAGGCAAAAGGCTTTATGAAAACCAGACACTGGCATCTGGGAATGGCTCGGGACCGGGTTGGGGCTAGCCGGGGAAAAAAAAAAAAAAAAGCCGAGACTGCCCTAGTCATTTCATTTAACTTAACACCTGGGAACATTTGACCAGAGATGCTTGAAGTCAATCACATCTGCCGTATAACTCTTTATTATGCCATTAAGGCGTTCTGTTACTTTAGTCTGGCACACAATTTTTAATGGAGTTATTCCGAAATGCTCAAAACAGACGCAACAATAATAAGTGCAATTATCGATTGAAGATCTCAGCAAGCAGCCTGGCCTGTATGAATGGTCAGGGTCAGCTCTTCTACTACTTTTAGTTATATGTCTTAAGACAGTAGTAATGTTTTTTAGACTAGTTAACATGCCTTTAAAGTGTTTGTGAAACCTAACAGTGAACTTCTTTTAGATGAACCCAACCTAGGGTTGCCACCTCCTCCCTTTAAACCCTGAACACATATGAATTACACAAGTTCTGAGGCTAATTTAATGCAGATAAGGCACTAAGTGAGTTTAATTACCACCTTAATTAGCCACAGAATCTGTGTAATTAATATGTCTTCGGGTTTAAAGGGATGAGGTGGCAACTCTAACCCAATCCCTTCCACCACTCACATCCCGTATCCTCCTCGATTTCCTGAAATCAGTCAGACGCCAAGACCCTGGAGTCTTCTCTTACTCCAATGGAGTACACCATCCATGGTTAAGCCCTACTGTGGGTCAAACATGTTGGGGGGTATGGTTTTGGTAGGGAGCGAGCAGTGTGTTGTCATTGCAATAAACCTTGGCTAGAGTTGAAAGCCTTCAATGTGCAGCCCGTTATCTGAATGGTGAACGAACTTCTCTTATTTGCTCTCATTTGGTTTGTTAAATATTTTGTTATATCTGTTCATTTAGTGCAGGGGTCTCCAAACTTTCTAATGGGAGGGCCAGTTTACTGTCCTTCAGACTTAAGGGGGGCCAGACTGTGGTTATTGGGAGTAGAAAAGATCTGGACATCGGTGGGGGATAAACAATGCCCCATCGTCGGTGTCAATGGGAGGGACTGCACCCCATCATTGGTATCATTGGGCCCCATGGTTGGTGTCATTGGTAGGAATTGTGCCCCATCTTTGGTTTAATTGGGGAAGAATTGTACCCCATCGTTGGTGTCATTGGGAGGAATTCTGCTCCTTCATTGGTGTCAGTAGGGGGGGGGGGGATTATGCCCCATTGTTGGTATCAGTGGATGAAAACAGTGCCCCAAGGGCTGGATAAAAGCAAGCAAAGGGCTGCATCTGGCCCCCGGGCCACAGTTTGGAGACCACTGAATTAGTGCATCAAAATTACTGTTCATCCTGCCATAAATCTAGTAAGCTTGTAAGCTCCTGTGCACTCTGCAACCCTGCCAAGTTCCCAATATGTTGTGGAGCTGATGAAATGGAGATGTGCCTGTCCTACAACATGAACTTGGGTTCATCCAGAAGACAGCTGTTATATATGGGCCAAAGAGTTGTAGGCAGGAGATTCCCCACAGCTGCCTGCATACAAAGGCCAAGGATTCTTGTGAAATCATTGACCTAACATGCCACATTAGGTCAATGATATGGACAAATATGGGCATTGACCTATATTAGGTCAATGTCAGGATCTGGATCTGAACCCAATACCTCTCTTGCATCTGGCAGTAGTTCTTCTTATTGTGCAATCAGAGATGCTAGACAGCTTCCTGCCTGATCCTGTGGACAACCTTACCTTCTATCTTGTTTCTGGTAACCCCTGAACTCCATGCTTCTCCCAAGAACTTCCTTTTTAAGCCATGTCTTCGCCCTTCCTCCGCACAAAGTCGGGATTGCCCAAAACGGGGGCCATGGAGGAGGGAGCAAGTGAGATAGAAGAATTGCAGAAGGCTTCTCGAGAGATCCATAAGGTAAGGTGCATAAACTGTTCCTTGGACATAGGGAAGTCTAGCCACGGTCAGCTCACAGCAGTTAGACATGGGCAATTAGTTTTGGTCCAAATGTAAATTGGACCAAAACCATAGATTTTGGTTATTCTGAGATTCGGATGTATCCGAATCTCCGAATGAAATAGTACCAGATTTAATTGAAATTCGCTTAATTTTATTTCGTTTATTAGTTTTCCAAATTCCAAATTTTCTGAACGATTCCAATTCAGATCAGTTAAAACAACGAATCGACCGATTCAAATTCTGCGTGAAGAATAGCTGGTTGTTAAAGAGCGGGCTGGGAAGCCGGCTGCCGCGTCCTTAACAACCGATGAATGATCAGCTGTTAGCAGGCTTCCCCGCTGACAGATGAATGTAAAGAAAAGAATGGCAATGGGAAATTCAGAAAAAAAAAACAGCATGGAGTCCCCCCCCCAATCCATATCAGGCCTTTATCCAAGCATACAGCCTGCAGGTCAGGAAAAGAGGGGGGGCGAGCGTCCCCTTTCCCACTTGAACCATACCAGGCCTTGTTAAAGGGGGCTTCCAGATTCTGATAAGCCCCACCCACAACCACGGCCCAGGGTTATGGGGAAGAGGCCCTTGTCCCCATCAACATGGGGACAAGGCGCTTCGGAGTTGGTGGGGGGGGGGGGCAAGTCCTTTTTTAACCAGTTAAAGACCGCCTACCACAGATATAGTCCCACAGGGCGCCTCTATTGCGCAAAACTACATATCTGTACGTCATTTCGTGCAATAGATAGCGGGGGCGCACGCACACTGATTGGCCAGAGGGGGAGCCAATCAGGGGGACCTGTCAATTGTTCCCCAGAGAGGCAGAACGGCGATCTGCTTATTTAAACAAGGCAGATCGCCTTTCTGACAGGGAAGAACACAGTGATGCTGAGCAGGAACACGGATCTCTGTGTTCTCGCAGTGTTCTCGCAGTCAGTCCATCCCCCACACAGTTAGCAAGCACCCCCTAGGGACACACTTAACCCCTTGATCACCCCTGGTGTTAACCTCTTCCCTGCCAGTGTCATTAATACAGTAACAGTGCAATTTTTTTTAGCACTGATCACTGTAATAATGCCACTGGTTCCCAAAAAAGTGTCAAACATGCCAGTTAGATGTCCGATTTGCCTGTCGCAATGTCGCAGTCGCACTAAAAATCCCTGATCGCCGCCATTACTAGTAAAATAAATAAATTAATAAAAATTATATGACAATATCCCATAGTTTGTTGACGCGATAACCTTTGCGCAAACCAATCAATATACGCTTATTGGGATTTTCTTTTTTACCAAAAACATGCAGCAGAATACATATTGGCCTAAACTGATGAAGATTTTTTTTAAATTTTTTTTATTGGATATGTTTTATAGCAGAAAGTAAAAAAATGTTTGTTTGTTTTTTTTTTTTAAATTGTCACTATTTTTTTGTTTATAGCGCAAAAAATAAAAACTGTAGAGGTGATCAAATACCATCAAAAGGGAGCTCTATTTGTGGGGAAAAAAACCCCGTAAATTTGGCTTGGGTACAACATCGCACGACCGTGCAATTGTCAGTTAAAGTAACGCAGTGCTATATCACAAAAAATGGCCTGGTCATGGGGGGGGGGGGGGGTAAAACCTTTCGAGGTTGAAGTGAAAAAATAAAAAATGCTTGTCAACATGTGTCATGCTGCACATCAAGGCACCATAATGCCTATCAACATGCGTCGAGGGGCATTGTGACGTGTGTTAACGTCCAGTACAATGTGTTGCAATGCAAATTGAACCTTTCTTTCTCTTTCTTTCTCTGCTTTGAAAGAAACGATTTGTAACAATTGATGAAAGTGTACGGGTGGGAAGCATCCGGAGGGTTAGAGAGGACAGAGTCTGCTGACAGGTAAGGTGGAAGCTGAAACCTGGATTCTAAATGATCTGGAAATAGAGATTTGTTACAGCTGGTTTTAATGTAGCCGAACAGAGGTATTACAGTTGAGCATGCGAACGTTTATTACTCCGAATGATTCTCCGCTCACATTGAAGATTGCAGCTTGCTGTCAGTCAGTCACTTCCGTCTTCCCTTTCATGCTGCTCCTCTAAATTCTGTACTTCCAGCCCCACAGCTGCTGATCAATACTAGAGGCCAGGAGCTGTGGTTGTGAGAATGCTCTCTCCCGTGGTCTGCTGCTGCCCATGGACGCATATATATGCAGCGTGTAGGCAAGCCCACCCTCTTTGCTGCCACACACAGCCTTTAGATGGGCAGCGAGACGTTAAAGTGATTGTACCGTAATGTCATAATTTACAAGGTTTTGCACAGGGCAGCCTTGATCCTCCTCTTCTTGAGTCCCCCCCGCTTTGCGCTCCTGGCTCCTCCATTGGAATCCTGCTCTGTGTGTCTGCACTGGTGCGCAGTCATGTTGGAACAGGAAGGGGCCATCCCCAAACTGTTTCCACAATGTTGGGAGCATAGGTGTGGGCAGCCTATTGCATTAGGGTGTGCACCCCAAAGCGTGTCGGTAGAGCAGTGAACAATGTCCGTAAGGCAGAGGTTGGGGTCAGTGGAGCAGTGGACGGTGTCAGAAGGCCAGAGGTTGGTGTCAGTAGTTTATTTTTTTTATATATTTTTAATATTACTTTATCTTTTTTTACAATATTTATTTTACAGTAATTTTTTTTATTATTGTTTGTTACTATTTTTTTAGGTGCCCCATTGGTGGGCTTTGGTGAAATATCAGGGGTCTAAACAAACCCCTGATGTCTCACATTACAGATAGAGAAAGGGACTGAGGACAGAGATTCCCCAGTCCCTTTCTCTGCAGCCAAGCAGAAGGGTGGATTTGCCTAGTACAGGGTCATTAGGGTGTGTCCAGGCACACCAGGCACACCCTATGTGCACACCTATGGTTGGGAGCATGAAATTGTCCAAAATGTCTTGGTATGCTGACGCCCTAATGCCCCGTACACACGGTCGGCTTTTCCGATGGAAAATGTCCGATCGGAGCGTGTTGTTGGACATTCCGACCGTGTGTAGGCTCCATCGGACATTTTCCATCGGATTTTCCGACACACAAAGTTTGAGAGCAGGCTACAAAATCCGTTGTCGGAATTTCCGATCGTGTTACACAAATCCGACGCATCCGATGCCACGCATGCTCAGAATAAATAAAGAGATGAAAGCTATTGGCTACTGCCCGGTTTATAGTCCCGACGTACGTGTTTTACGTCACCGCGTTCAGAATGATCGGATTTTCCGACAACTTTGTGTGACTGTGTGTATGCAAGACAAGTTTGAGACAACATCCGTCGGAAAAAATCCTAGGATTTTGTAGTCGGAATGTCCGATCAATGTCCGACCGTGTGTACGGGGCATAAGAGTTCCCTTCACTGGAACTAGGGGGCCAAGCCCAACCCCTGAAAAACAACCCCACACCATAATCCCCTCTCCACCAAATGATTTGGACCAGTGCACAAAGCAAGGTCCATAAAGACATGGATGAGCGAGTTTGGGGTGGAGGAACTTGACTGGTCTGCACGGAGTCCTAACCTCAACCCGATAGGACGCCTTTGGAATAAATTAGAGCGGAGACTGCGAGCCAGGACTTCTCGTCCAACATCAGAGCCTGACCTCACAAATGCACTTCTGGAGGAATGATCAAACATTACCCATAGACACACTCCTAAACCTTGTGGACGGCCTTCCCAGAAGAGTTGAAGCTGTTATAGTTGCAAAGGGTGGGCCAACTCAATATTGAAGCCTACGGACTAAGACTGGGGTGCCATTAAAGTTCATGTTGCGTGTAAAGGCAGGTGTCCCAATACTTTTGACAATATAGTGTATCTGATGATAGTTCCATGTTAAAACCAGAGACAGCCAGGCAGCTAGTACGAGGAGGGGTCTTCAAAAAGTTTCCACACTTTTTTTTTTATATTTAATAGAGTTAAAAAAAAGTGTGGAAACATTTTGAAGAACCCTCGTATGTTACAGAAGAAGGTACAGGTTTTCTTATTTTACTGGATTGGCCGGTTTACAGAACAGAAAATGTGTTAAAGGGAAGTCACCTCTGCTTACTTTTCTTTTATGTAAATAAGCGCCATTTATGTGTCTTTGGAATATTCCCATTTACGAAGATTTGTTTGTGGTAGGCTCAGTGTGATCCATTGAATGGAGGACACCTGGCCATGGACACATTCCACGGTGCTCAGCTCACATGGTTGGGTGTTACCCTACGAACTGCTGGGCAAATATACGTTATCTGCTCTGTGCACACGGCGTATTTCTCACATCCTTACAAGTCTTATCCTTCCCCGAACAGTCAACTTTTCTATTCACACATGACAAGTGGAATTTATGATAGTACAGGTTTTTATCTCAACTACCTTCACCATTGTTCCTACCGCAACCCAAAGGTACTGGGGGCCCCCCGGTGCTAACTTTGAACGGCACTGCCCTCATATCTCCAACAAAAAATGAATTTGCGTTGACGCGTGTTCCTCTGTATATCAATGACGCAGCTGTGCGAAACTCCTTACAGCTGCCCAAAATTCAAAGATGACAGCTGTGGCTGGGGAGAAGGACCCCCATATGTTGTCATGGGGAGGGGGGCTTCATTTGGCAACATGCTACACCCTAAATACCGACGTAAAATGTTAACCACTTCAGCCCCAGCGGCGTACCGGTACGTTGCGGGGGTTTAGGAGGTTTGACCTGGATGATGCCTGCAGCTACAGGCATCATTCCAATATCTTTGTTTGCAGCTGGTGATGGACTTTTTTTTTTGTAAAAGCGATCCTAGCGGCTAATTAGCCGCTGGATTGTCTTTACCGGTGGCGGAAGGGGGTCCCTTCCCCTCAGTGCCGGGATAAGGTCACCTAGAGCTCAGGGTAAACATGCCAAACTGTGCTCCCCCTTTCCCGAAATGTATGAGCATTATGTGTTAGCAAACCCCCCCCCCAAAAAAAAACCACGCTGCAATAACTCCAGGACAACCGTATACACATACTAAGCCATACGAGGAACTATTTGAATCCCCCGCACCTTTGAGGCAGGAGTGGCCCATCCATTGAGGGCACACGGGCACGCCCCCCTCTGTCCATCGCCGCCTCCCCTATCCATGCGTCCAGCCCCTTTCAGGACACCGGCGCATGGATTCCAATGCGGGGGGGGGCTGTTTTTTTGAAGCACCGATTAGAGCCAGAGGCTCTAATAGGCTTCAATATAGGGTGGGCTCGGGTCGCAGAGAGTGCGCTCCGATCCCACCCAGGTGTGTTACAACAGCGAATCAATATTCGCTGTTGTAACACTGATCCTCCTCCCGGCCAACCAGGAAGCGGGTTTTGACACCGGTCACCCGATTGGCTGAAAGGACAGGCGATCCTATTGGAGGCCTAGAAAGAGGAGAGGAGGAGCTGGAAGCCGCCATGGAGGAGAGGACTCGGAACTGAGCCACTGCACCACCCACCACAATGGGGTAAATGTCGGACCGACCGGCAAACAGCGTGCGGGGGGGTTCCACTCGGGGGGGATGGGTGGTTGTTTGCCGCCACCCCCCAAAAAATAAACACCAGCCGCCACTGCTTTGAGGTGATTCTACACCTGGATGAGTAACCCACTCAAGGACACACCTCAAGCTTTCAATGCTAAGACCTTATGGGCTCTTCCCTGCTGGCCTTTCTTCAGCCTCAATTCCAATTATATGCTGTTTTCTGAATGAGGGTATTTTCTATCACTGGACAATAAGACTGGCCCAGTGGACATCCATTGTCCTGTTGGATTACCCCTTCTCCCACTTTGGGCCCTTTGTGGATATAGAGGGACAGACTCCAGGGGCATCACGGGTTGGATTTGTGATGGCACTCAGTGGTACAAAGACCCGGTTGTTTGCATTTTTTTATGACCGTGGTTCATTCATACAGGAAAAGTTGCACATAACCATCTACCCCTGAAGAAGAAATAAGTAAAAGTTTGAAACGCGTTGGGATTTCTTCTGTCCTATACACTGTGTTGACAGTCAAATATAGTTATTCCTGTTGTTATTATCCACACCATTGTGTAAAACTGCACTAGTTTTATGATGTCTATATGCTCTATGTTTTTTGTACATAAATATATGGTAATAAAATAAAATAAAAAAATAAAAAATAAAATATGTTATTAAAATACTGTTGTAATTTTTAACCTTTCTGCACCATTGCCCTTAAAAATCCCATTTGAGGGTTCAATATATACATCCCCCCCCCCCCACAAAAACACAGAGCACTAGTCTGCATGCTTACCCCTTAAGCATAAAATCCCCACCTTCCAGTACAAATCTACCCCCCTGCTGAAATCCCCCCCCATCCCACAAATCCCCCCAGATCAAACACCCACATCCCTCAAAAAACACTCCTCCTAGCACAAATCCTCTACCCCACAAATTCCCCCTCCTAGTACACATCCCCCCACCCCTTCAAATCCCCCCTCCCAGCACTAATTCCCCCCAAATTGTCCCTCCTACTACAAATCTTCTTACCCCCCTATCCCCCCTCCCAACACAAATCCCCCTAAATCAACACTCTTAGCCCCCCTTCCAAACCACCCCTCCTAAAACAATACTTACCCCCTGCCGACCCCCGAAAATTTCTCCTTTCAACACAAATCCCCTCCTCTACAATCTCCTTATGGCACTCCCCCCCACCTCACATAATACCACAGTGCCCAGGGCAGCTTCCCCTCCTGCCCCCTCCCCTTGTCCCGGCCCTGCTTCCCCTCCTGCCACCTTTCACCTCCTTCCTCGGCTCTCTTGTCCCACCAGGGAGCCCGGAACAGTTCTTCTGGCTGACCTTAGAGCTGATCGAGGACCGGAACGTTCCCAAGCATCGCTATGCTCTTTGCAGCCGGTCACATGGGCGCCCCGGGATGGAGCGGCGCTCGCACCTCTGGGGGGGGGGCCGGGATAATTAGCCCCGTCTTCCCTCCCATCTCCACACGTATTAGCTGTGCTATTGATAGCTGATTGGGGAGGGAGGGATATATAACCCTATGTGTCCACTCGTCCCCACATCCACCTCGCTTGCTTGCTAGATGTCGAGGCGAGTGGTCACAACTCACAAGATAATCATCCTAAGGTAAGAACTTTCTTTGAAATCTCCCTGACAGCTTGGTATTGAATTGCTTCAAGCTGGACACACACTATGTTATGCTAGCAACACCATTCCCTGTTAATTATTAATAGAACCATACTTATCTATTTTCTTTATTCTGCTTGTGTTTGCATATGGGCATCTTTTGTAAAATATATAGTTACAACAAATGAAAAGATTCAAAAAACATTAGAACTTTTTTAATACAACAAATAGTACCATCAACAGGTATTTAGCATTTCATATACGTTCAAATTTATAAACTTTGGCTTTATATATACTTATAGAGCTTTTTTCACATTTTACAGGCCCCAGTGGATCTTCAGGCTCTTTTTGCCCCTCTTTTGCCCCTCTGTCCCCTCTGTCCTTCCCTTTTTTTTGGGGGGGGGGGGGTCGGGTCAACGGTGAGCTGCATGCCCCCTTTGGGTTTGACATTTGTTCATAAATACACCATTAAGGATTTCTTGGTTGAGAATCTATAAGTACACTGTGCTCTCGCATGGAATGTTAACCATACCGTCACATTGTATGTAAGTCAATTTTGAGAATTTATTCTAACTACGTGTACTTCTATAGTTATCAATGCAAATGTTATGTACTCATTCACTTATTACTCTATTCTAGAACACAATTTCTTCTTGCTGAAATATACCCCTGAAGAAGGAGACAACTCTGTACTCTGAAACGCGTCGGGTGCAAGAAGAATAGATTGTATTTCATATCTAATGACGGTGATGAAGTTTTAGACATGTTAAAGCATTCCCTGTTTTTTTATATGTTTTCTATTTTTTTCTAAATAAATATTCTTGAAACCTTAAAAATAACACAATCTTCTCAAATATATTGTGCCTTAAAAGTCCACCACAAGGGGATTTTCTTCTCTTTTTCATCGCTATGCTCTAAGAAACCAGAAGCCACGACTATTTAGTCACTTCCAGTTTTGCTGAATGTAGGGGCGGCCCGTCCATTAAGGGTGCACGTGCGCCGCGCCGCCCCCCCTATCGATGTGTCCGGCCCCTTTCAGGATTACAGATGGATTACAGGATGGATTACAATGTAGGGTGTTTTTTTTTTCAAGCACCTGATTAGAGCCAGAGGCTTCAAAATAGGGTGGGCTCGGGGCGCATTGAATGTGAATGGAGCCCACCCAGGTGTGTTACAACAGCGAATAAACATTCGCTGTAGGAACACTGATCCTCCTGCTGATGATGCCTGATCCAGCTGACAAAGCCAATGCCCGATCCTGCTGCCAATGCCCTATCCCGCTGATGATGCCCAATCCCACTGATGATGCCCGATCCAGCTGACAAAGCCGATGCCCGATCCTGCTGACGATGCCCAATCCTGCTGCCAATGTCCTATCTCGTTGACGATGCCCAATCCCGCTGATGATTCCTGATCCAGCTGACAAAGCCGATGCCCGATCCTGCTACCAATGCCCTATCCCGCTGACGATGCCCAATTCCACTGATGATGCCCGATCCAGCTGACAAAGCCAATGCCCGATCCTGCTGACGATGCCCAATCCTGCTGCCAATGTCCTATCCCATTGACGATGCCCAATCCCGCTGATGATTCCCGATCCAGCTGACAAAGCCGATGCCTGATCCTGCTACCAATGCCCTATCCCGCTGACGATGCCCAATTCCACTGATGATGCCCGATCCAGCTGACAAAGCCAATGCCGATCCCGCTGACGATGCCCAATCCTGCTGCCAATGCCCTATCCCGCTGCCAATGCCCAATCCCGCTGATGATGCCCGATCCAGCTGACAAAGCTGATGTCCGATCCTGCTGCCAATGCCCTATCCC
The DNA here is from genome assembly GCA_037952835.1 of Lithobates septentrionalis. Classification (NCBI taxonomy): domain Eukaryota; kingdom Metazoa; phylum Chordata; class Amphibia; order Anura; family Ranidae; genus Lithobates; species Lithobates septentrionalis. The sequence continues at coordinate 117,283 of JBBDGP010004936.1, forward strand.
GCTGATGATGCCCAATCCCACTGATGATGCCCGATTCAGCTGATAAAGACATTGCCCGATCCCACTGACGATGCCCAATCCCACTGACTGTCAGAAGAAGCCTTCGTTCCGGTCCGGTCGTTTTTCTCGTATTCCCGGCGGAACGGCGTTTCGGCGCATGCGCGTTCGCGGTTCGGCGTTACGGCGCTCACGCACGCACACTGGTGCACACCCAACGTGATTCCCTGGGCAGCCTATAAAAGGCGCTCAGAGGATCAAACAAATTGCTGGTTTGTCTCAGCTTCCTGTAGTACCTGAACCTGTATCCTGAATCTCTGCCTGACTACCTGTTGTGACCCGGATTTGCCCTTGGACTTCTCTTGCCTCTCCCCTGGACCTGACCTCTGCCTGCTTATCGGATTCCCACCAATCTCCTGTGTTTGACCCTCGGCCTGTTACCTGGACTGTCTCCTGTCTCCCAGCCTGACCCCTTGCTTGTACCTGGACTTTCTTGATCTTGTCACCTTACCTTGCAGATCCTGTAGTGCCATAGCACCTTTCCAGTGTTTGACCCTCTGCCCAGCTCTGGACCTCCTGCCGGTTGCCTCTGTCTGCACCCGCCTACCAGTACCTACACAGTGGCTCCTCTCTACAAGACCTCACCAGCAAGCCACCTACGGTCCATTGGGGAGCTTGTGCCTCTTTGTGCCGTTCACCCCCTGTCCCAACTCCAAGGGGCGGACTGCGCTTAGTTGCAAAGGCGAAACCGCTCTCGGCATCTCGGCCTCGGTAAGTACTATCTCTGACAGTACAAACCAGCCATGTCTGAGGCCGACAGAGCGCGTTCCCCATTGGAAATCCTGTGTCAGCAGGTCTCGGCCCTCACTGAGGCCGTTCAGAAATTGCAAGACGGCTACGCCCAAATTGATGGCCGCATTCAGCAGCTTTCCGGACCATCTCCAGCTCCTGCCGCGGCTTCTATACCTCCCAGTGGAGCTTCCTCTCCTCAGATGCCAACTAATCCCACTGTGGTCATGGCCGCTCCAGAACCCAGGGTTCCCACACCAGAGCGCTTCTCCGGCAATCGCAAGAAGTTCAGGGCCTTTAAAAACGCTTGCTCCCTGTATTTGGCTCTGCAACCTAGGACCTTTTCGTCAGAGGTGGTAAAAGTTGGGTTCATCATTTCTCTCTTGGCCGATGAACCACAAGCTTGGGCTCACAGCCTAATGGAACAGAGGAACCCTATCCTGAATTCAGTAGATGCCTTCTTCGAAGGTATGGCACAACTTTACGACGACCCCCAGCGCACGGCCACGGCCGAAACCTTACTGCATAACCTGAGCCAAGGACGTAGGCCTGTAGAGGACTACATTGTAGAATTCCGGAAAAGTTCAGCCGATACTAGCTGGAATGAACCTGCCCTTAAATATCAGTTCCGTCAAGGGCTGTCTGAAGCACTGAAGGATGAGCTGGCCAGGATTGAGACCCCTGATTCTTTGGAAGACCTCATCCAAATTACCACTAAATTGGATCGTCGCATGCGTGAGCGACGCACAGAGCGCTTTCAGACTTCTCGCCCTACCTGGATGATGCCTAAATCGACTCCTGTCCATCCACTTTACACAGCTCCACCGGTTCCTACCACTCCTGAAGCTGAACCAATGCAGCTTGGCCTAGTCCGTGCCCCACTCACTTCGGAGGAAAGACTACGTAGACGCCAGGGCAATCTGTGCCTTTACTGTGGGGGTTCTGGACACTTCCTTCGTTCTTGCCCCGTGAGACCCAGTAAGTCCTGCTTACGGCCTGCTATTAATCAACAAGTTACCGGGTCTTCTCAACCTTACGTTACTCTTTTTGTCTCCTTACAGCTCCCGGAAAAGGAGGTTCACCTACCCGCTATAATTGACTCCGGAGCGTGTAGCTGTTTTTTGGATGCCTCATTAGCCGCAAGCTTGCATGTTCCTTTGACTACGAAGAACCAAAGTCTACGGATCCACCTAGCCGATGGGTCTCTTCCCCGCTCAGGGCCCATCACGCAAGAAACCAGACCCATCCTTACCACCACTGATACTGGCCACCAGGAATACCTCCGCTTCGATATTATCTCTTCTCCAATGTTCCCCATAATCCTGGGACTCCCATGGCTTCAAGCCCACGAACCACAGATTAACTGGAATAAGAGAGAAGTCTCTTTCTCATCTCCATATTGCTCCAGACATTGCCTTCTCCCGGCCCCAGCTTCTGTTTCCACCATTGCAACCACGTCCAATAATCTGCAACATGTACCTGAGAGCTACCTGGAATTCAAAGATGTATTTGACAAACAACAGGCAGACCGTCTACCACCTCATCGGCCTTACGACTGCCCCATAGACCTGTTGCCGGGTGCTGAGATTCCTTTTGGCCACATTTTCCCTCTGTCCGAAACAGAATTAAAGGCTCTTAAAACATACATTGACGAAAATCTTGAGAAAGGGTTCATTCGCTCCTCCTCATCACCGGCTGGAGCTGGTATTTTCTTTGTAGAAAAAAAAGATGGATCCCTCCGACCTTGCATCGATTACAGGGAATTAAATAAAATTACCGTCAAGAATCGGTACCCGCTTCCTCTCATCCCGGAATTATTCCAACGCTTCAGATCCGCCCGCATCTTTTCTAAACTAGACTTGCGTGGCGCCTACAATCTCATCCGGATCCGAGCAGGCGATGAATGGAAGACCGCCTTTAGATCCAGGTTTGGACACTATGAGTACCTGGTAATGCCGTTTGGACTCTGTAATGCCCCGGCCACGTTCCAACACTTAGTGAACGATATCTTTCGTGAACATCTTGACAACTTTCTAGTAGTCTACCTTGACGACATTCTCATTTTTTCAACCACCCTGGAACTCCATCAGGTGCATGTCAAACTGGTTCTCTCGATTCTCAGAAAACACAAATTATACCTCAAGGCAGAGAAATGTGAATTTGAGAAAACTACAGTGCAATTCTTGGGATTTATAATTTCGACTGACGGCGTTGCAATGGACCCCCAGAAGGTCAAAGCAATCCAGGAATGGCCAGCCCCTGTAGACAGAAAAGGGGTACAACGCTTCTTAGGTTTCTCCAACTTCTACCGGAGATTCATTGTAGGATTTTCAACTATCGTGGCCCCCATTACTCAACTGACACGCCAGCATAGTCGTTTTCAATGGTCCTTAGAGGCCCAGGAAGCATTTCTAAAATTGAAAGCACTATTCTCGTCTGCACCAGTCTTACGACACCCAGATCCAGCCCTGCCTTTTATTCTGGAAGTTGATGCCTCAGAGACCGCTACTGGTGCCATCCTCTCACAGAGACAAGGACTCAAGGCTCTATTACATCCTGTGGCTTTTGCATCCCGGAAATTAAGCATTCCCGAGAGAAACTACGATGTAGGCGATAGAGAGTTACTGGCCATCAAATTTGCCTTAGAGGAGTGGAGATATCTGTTGGAGGGGGCGTCCAATCCTATCATGATCTTTACTGACCACAAAAACCTGGAGTACCTGCGAACTGCTAAACGTCTAAGACCCAGGCAGGCCCGATGGGCTCTCTTCTTTTCCCGATTTAATTTCCACATATCTTATAGACCAGGTTCAAAGAACGGAAAAGCGGACGCACTTTCAAGGATGTTCCATGAAACTTCCCAGGTAACAGAGCCAAGTACCATCTTGTCTCCGCAAAATTTCCTTCTGGTTACTCAAGGAGATCTAATGTCCGCAATCAAATCCACATCTGCTCAATGCTCTGAACCCCAAGTAACTTCTATGGAGAAACGCAATGATTTATTTTGGTCTCATGGAAAAATCTTCGTCCCGCTGGAATCAAGGCTCCTAACCCTACAGTCCTTTCATGACCACAAGCTAGCAGGCCATTTTGGGTCACAAAAGACCATGGAATTGATCTCACGTTTCTTTTGGTGGCCAGGCTGGAGACAAGACTGCAAAGACTATGTTTCATCCTGCATCCCGTGCCAGCGTAGCAAGGGCTCAAATACAAGGTCATGGGGTCTGCTCAAACCCTTGTCTATCCCTGAACGCCCATGGGCGGAAATCTCCATGGACTTTATTGTGGATTTACCTCCATCAGGGGGATTCACAACTATCTTTGTCGTAATTGACCGACTCTCAAAAATGGCACACTTTCTGCCTATGGTGGGTACTCCCTCTGCCTCTGCTACTGCTAGCATGTTTTTTAAAGAAATTATCAGGCTTCATGGTACCCCAGTGAGCATCACCTCTGACAGAGGGGTTCAATTCACTTCAAAGTTTTGGAAGGAATTATGCAAGACCTTGGAAATAAAGATTTGCTTGTCTTCTGCTTATCATCCTCAAAGTAACGGCCAGATGGAGAGGACAAATCAAACCCTGGAGCAATACCTCCGATGCTTCTGTTCCGATTCCCAGGATGAATGGTCCTCCCTCCTACCTTATGCAGAATTTGCATACAACAACTCCATCCATTCCGCTACCAACCAGACACCTTTTTGGTCCAATTTTGGATTTCACCCTTCCTTTCTTCCGGTTTCCATCCCTGAATTATCCGCCCCTGCAGTGCAGGACCGAGTAAACTCTATCCAGTTAAATTTTCAAAAGATCAAAGCAGCGATGCAAAAGGCTCAGGATGACTACCGAAAGTACTATAACAAGGGAAGGAAGGAGAACCCGGCCTTCAAAGTAGGCGAAGAAGTATGGCTATCAACTATCCATCTCAGACTGCCAATTCCCTCTCGGAAACTGGGGCCAAAATTTATAGGTCCTTTTAAAATAAAGAGGGTAATCAACCCAGTCGCTTTTGAATTAGCCCTTCCTGATGCTTACAAGGTACACCCAGTCTTCCATGCATCCCTCTTAAAACCTATGGCTCCCAGTCCTTTTCCTGACAGAGAAAAGCCTCCACCACCACCGGTTCTAATCGACGGAGAAGACGAGTTTGAGGTAGAAAAAATTCTAAGTTGCAGAAAAAATGGCAGACAGCTACAGTATTTAATCAAATGGAAGGGGTATCCTTCTGAGGATAACTCCTGGGAACCAGCCAGGAATCTACATGCTCCCCAACTTCTCCAGGCTTTTCACCGAGAACATCCAGAACTGATGTCAACCTTGGGTGTCCAGAGGCCACCCCTCGGGGGGGGGGGCACTGTCAGAAGAAGCCTTCGTTCCGGTCCGTCGTTTTTCTCGTATTCCCGGCGGAACGTCGTTTCGGCGCATGCGCGTTCGCGGTTCGGCGTTACGGCGCTCACGCACGCGCACTGGTGCACACCCAACGTGATTCCCTGGGCAGCCTATAAAAGGCGCTCAGAGGATCAAACAAATTGCTGGTTTGTCTCAGCTTCCTGTAGTACCTGAACCTGTATCCTGAATCTCTGCCTGACTACCTGTTGTGACCCGGATTTGCCCTTGGACTTCTCTTGCCTCTCTCCTGGACCTGACCTCTGCCTGCTTATCGGATTCCCACCAATCTCCTGTGTTTGACCCTCGGCCTGTTACCTGGACTGTCTCCTGTCTCCCAGCCTGACCCCTTGCTTGTACCTAGACTTTCTTGATCTTGTCACCTTACCTTGCAGATCCTGTAGTGCCATAGCACCTTTCCAGTGTTTGACCCTCTGCCCAGCTCTGGACCTCCTGCCGGTTGCCTCTGTCTGCACCCGCCTACCAGTACCTACACAGTGGCTCCTCTCTACAAGACCTCACCAGCAAGCCACCTACGGTCCATTGGGGAGCTTGTGCCTCTTTGTGCCGTTCACCCCCTGTCCCAACTCCAGGGGGCGGACTGCGCTTAGTTGCAAAGGCGAAACCGCTCTCGGCATCTCGGCCTCGGTAAGTACTATCTCTGACACTGACGATGCCCAATCCCACTGACGATGCCCGCTGGCCGATACCCGCCACCTACCACCTACATGGGGTAAGACAGCAAGCAGCCCCTAAAAAAAAACACCAGCCGCCGCTGGCTGGATGTAAACAGGCCATTACTGGGTTGGGAAAGCATTGGATCAAGCTGATCTTGGTTTGATCTGATGCTTTTAAGGGTAGAGGAGAGATTTAGGTGTAACAGACCCCAAATCTCTCAGTAAAGAGTCTCTGTCACTGCCCATGTGATTGCAAGGAATGGTGTTCATTCCTTGTGATACCAATAAAGTTGATAAATTTAAGAGCTCCCCCCCCCCATGCTCGCGTGCAAAGATGAATGCCCCATGCATATGTAAAAAGCGATCACACCACACGTGAGGTATCATCGCGAACGTCAGATCATGAGCAATAATTCTAGCACCAGATCTCCTGTGAAAATCTAAAACGGTAACCTGTAAAGGCTTTTAAAGCATCTCCTACGGATAATTTAATGTACGGTAGTTTGTCACGTTTCACGGACATGCTCAATTTTAAAGCGTGACATGTTGGGTATCTATTTACTCGGTGTAACATCTTCTTTTACATCTTACCAAAAAAATTGGCCATTACATTGTGTTTGCATGCACTAAAATTAATTAGAGTGTGTTTTTTTCTCAAAAAACACCAAAAAAAAACACCAAATATGTTCTTTGGGGTCTCTCCTCCAAAAAATAAATAATGTTTGTGGGTTCTAAGTAATTTTTTAGCAAAAAAAAAAAAATGCAGATTTTTACAAAGATGAGAGAAGTGTCAGAATAGGCCTGGTCTTAAAGTGGTGGAATTAGCCTTTACTGGTGTATTAATGAATACAGAGCTACATTCATTTGCGTCTTTTCCATCTACCTGTAGTTCAACCTCAAGTTGTTTATTGACCCTTTAAAACGAAATCTGCAGGCTCATTCAGAAGGCACAAGCGATTGGTGCAAATATCTCGACTTTTCATAAAGTTTCAGAGTGCTACTTGTAGCTTCCCCCAGTGCGTTGATCTTCCAGCATTTTTAGAAAGGACCTGCCAAGAGGTCTATTAAGGCGAGCAATCTTTGAAGGACTTCCTTGCCAAGAATAATGGGTGAGTTGCAAGTGACAAGAGCAGAAGACTTGTTTTGATCGCGCTGCGTTATCCTCCCCCGGCAAAGCGAAGGTAAAAGCCAGTGAGCGAGATATGTTTACTGAATTATCAAAGAGCTATTGATAGACTAAAACGGCGGGCCTTTACTCTGCGGTTCCTAGACAGCCAGTGAGTGATGGTGGCCTTCACGAGGTACGAAAGTGATGAAAATAAGTCACATATGGTGCTGGATATTCAGAGAACTGAGACGTATTTATACTTGGCTCGGCAGCTCAGCTGGTGCGGGGGTCTACAAAGTCTGCGCGGTTATTGATTGGCGTACAAGTGCCGATGAAAAGTCTAACATAGACCGTCTGCCTTTTAAAATGAGAAGATTGTAACCTCTCAACTCGTGACTTGTGACAATGTTAAAACACTGCAATCTGATTGCTGGGGGAGGGGAGACTGAGGAAATTCTTCATACTGCCTGCAACAGAAGGATGACATCATCTCAGCCTAGGCAACGTCACTGGGCTGGAGCTCAAAAACAGCTTTGTGATAAAGAAAAGGTAGAGCGTTTCTGAAAAATGATAGCGTTGATGTATATTGTGACATGTCGTTAAAGTATCATGGAGTCTTATGCCGCGTACACACGGTCGGACTTTCCGGCATACTTGGTCCGGCACACTTTCCGACGGACTTTGTCCGCCAGGTGCGCCGGACTTTAAAACGGACGGACTTGCCCACACACGCCGGGACTTTCCGGCGGGCTAAGTCCGCCCGTCTTTCCGACGGACTTTCGCCGGAGTTCCGGCGGACTTTCAGAATGAACGTTGGTTGTCGGGGTCTGCGGGCGGGTGGCTTATCGGAATCCGGGAGCCCCCTATAATAAGAGGGCCCCCAGATCCCGGCCCCCCCACCCTATGTGAATGAGTATGGGGTACATGGTACCCCTACCCATTCACCTAGGTAAAGTGTCAATAATAAAACACAACACAGGGTTTTAAAATAATTTATTAAACAGCTCCGGGTGGGGGGGGGATCTTCCTCCGGCTTCGGGGGTCTTCTTCCGTCTTCGGGGGTCCCTCCGGTTCATCTTCTCCCGGCGTCTGGTTGGTTCTTCTCCGCTCTCCGGCCTCTTCTCCCGGTGTCCCAGGTCTTCGGCCGGTCCCTCCGCTGTCTTCATGTAGCTCTATTGCCAGCGGAGGTCCGGACTTCCGGACTTCTGGGCTTCTTGTCTTCTCTTCTCTTCTCTTCCCCCAGATGTTGACACGACGCTCTCTCCGGCTGGACTGGTCTCTGAGGGCTGCGTTGTGACTTATATAGGCGGAGACCCCGCCCCCATATGATGTCACAGTCCCTGGGCATGCTGGGACTGTGACGTTTTAGGGGGCGTGGTCGACCACGCCCCCTAAAACGTCACAGTCCCAGCATGCCCAGGGACTGTGACATCAAAAGGGGGCGGGGTCTCCGCCTATATAAGTCGCAACGCAGCCCTCGGAGACCAGTCCAGCAGGAGAGAGCGTCGTGTCAACATCTGGAGAAGAGAAGAGAAGAGAAGAAGCCCAGCAGCTCAGAAGTCCGGACCTCTGCTGGCAAGAGAGCTACCTGAACACAGCAGAGGAGCCAGCCGAAGAACTGGAACACCGGGAGAAGAGAGCGGAGAAGAACCAACCGGACGCCGGGAGAAGATGAAGCGGAGGGACCCCCGAAGCCGGAAGAAGACCCCCGAAGCCGGAGGAAGATCCCCACCCCCGGAGCTGTTTAATAAAATATTTTAAAAACCTGTGTAGTGTGTTTTATTACTTACAATTTTTCCCTAGGTGAAGGGGTAGGGGGACCATGTACCCCATACTCATTCACATAGGGTGGGGGGCCGGGATCTGGGGGCCCCCTTATTAAAGGGGGCTCCCAGATTCCGATAAGCCCCCCGCCCGCAGACCCCGACAACCAACGGCCAGGGTTGTCGGGAAGAGGCCCTTGTCCTCATCAACATGGGGACAAGGTGCTTTGAGGGGGGGGGGCCCCGCAGGGCGCCCCCCTCCCTCAAAGCACCCACCCCCCCATGTTGAGGGCATGCGGCCTGGTACGGTTCAGGAGGGGGGGCGCTCGCTCGTCCCCACCCCCTTTCCTGACCGGCCAGGCTGCGTGCTCGGATCGGGGTCTGGTATGGATTTTAGGGGGGACCCCACGCCGTTTTTTCGGCGTAGGGGCTTCCCTTTATAATCCATACCAGACCTAAGGGCCTGGTATGCCCCGCGCTCGCCGCAATAGGAAAATGCGTTTTTCCTATTGCAGCGAGCGCGAGATGCAATACCCTGCCCTCGCGTCGTATCTGGTCCGTCGGACCAGCATACACACGAGCGGCCTTTCCGTCGGACCAGCACACACACGAGCGGACTTTCCGCCCGGAAAGATTTGAAACTTGGTTCAAATCTAGGTCCGGCGGGCTTTTGGGAAGAAGTCCGCCGGAAAAGTCCGCCGGCGCCCACACACGGGCGGATTGTCCGGCACACTCTGGTCCGCCGGACCAAGTATGCCGGAAAGTCCGACCGTGTGTACGCGGCATTATAGTTATTGACAGGTCAACATTAACAATGCAGTTATAACTAAAAGCCATTACTGACCCTTCTGCCCCCCACGCTGTTAAGCCAGTTTGTGTTCCTAGGACAACAGCAAAGATTCTCAGTGAAGGCAAGTCAACGACCCCAGTGACAATCTACTTGGTTCACAGTTTCTTTTTTTTTAGTTGTCCAAGGCCTAATCTGCAGGGACCAGAGGCCCTTGAGACATGGAGGCCCAGGTTATCAGTCACATGCTCCCATAGGAACCTTACTTATCACTGCCATGTAGGGGGGCCCTTCTCTCCTAGACCACCACTCATTCCTAACCACAATCTGGCCAGCCACCAGCACTATAACAACCAATGACACTCTGGGGTAGTAGGCTTGGCTTAATTTATTGCTATGGTGTTGGTGGCCTACTCTGCAGGGAAATCCTGAAGGACACAAGAGATGCTTGACACATGGATATCAGTCTCATGCTCCCAGAGGATCCTTACTTGTCAATGCCATGCAGGGGGACCATTCTCCATTAGGCTACCATTCCCAACCAGAATCTGACCAGCCCCCAACACCATACCAACCAATGATGCTCTATTGCAGTACGCATGGCATCATTCATTGCTATGGTTTTGTTGGCCTATTCTGCAGGAAAACTCTGCAGGACACCCGAGGCCCTTGAGACATGGAGGCCCAGGTGATCAGTCACATAAGACCCAGAGGAACCCTGCTTACCACTGCCATGCACGGGGGCCCTTCTCCACTAGACCAATACTTATTCCTAACCAGAATCTGGCCAGCCACCAGCACCAAAACAACCAATGATGCTGTAGGGCAGTACGCATGGCATCATTTTTTGCTATGGTGTTGCAGGACACTCGAGGCCCTTGAGACATGGAGCCCAAAGATGTGGCAAAACGTTCAATGCATATATAAACCTTGTACATATAGTATCTCATCCCAGCATAGGGTGCTACAGGGAAGGTGCTACGGTACTCACAGATCTATTCTGGTCCCATGCTACCATAAGTGTCCATTCCCATCTAAGTGTCCAGCTGGGCTCAGCTATTCCCCCGAAGAGGGAAATAGGTCAGCAATCCTTTCCCTACATCCTTCTTTTCATGAGCTCTCGTTAAAGACTCCAACACTCTAACTACTCAACCACCTCGATCCTCCCTCACTTGACTGTCAGGGGCAATAAAAAAAAAAAATGGGACGTCCTGACTAACAGGGGCTCCACCATGCTTCATGCGCAAAGACTGGATTATGTTTTTTCAGCAGCATGGGACGTGAATGTTGCCAAGGCTGGACAATAAGAGGTTACTTGTGTCTGCATCTGAGGTCTGTATTTTAACTTATAAACGTGATCAGGAAGGCAGGAGAGGCTAAGATAAGGGTATTAAGTTATAACCCCAGTTATCTTGTAAGGTTCCTCTATAGCAACTCAAAAAACTAGTCTAATAAAAAGCATTGTTTCTCAACCAGGGATTCATGGAAGCCGAGGGTTCTTCCAGAGGTTGCTAGGGGTTCCTTGAGCAATAATCAATTTCTGCCTCTCAGATAAGTTCCCACTGACACCATTGATCTTTTCAGCTATCTGTAAGGGGGTAATTCTTCCCAATGACCACAAGTGTGAGGAGCATTCTTCCCACTGACCACCACACTAATGTACTGTATCATGAGATGTAGATGTAGACATTTTTAGCAGGGGTTCCCTGAGACAAGAAAGATATTTCAGGGGTTCCTCTGTGTTGAAAAGGTTGAGTTTTTTTTTTTTTTTTTTTTTGCAATCGAACATCTGAAAGGTTTCAGTTGTAACTAAAGCTCTTGCAAAACTTTTGGCTAATGGTTTTAAAATACAAACAATAAATGTTAAAAAGGAACATTTAACCCATCTGATCACCGTATTTAGTGATGCCTACTGCAAAGTCGTAATTAGTCTGCAGAATGACTCCATTTTGAGATGATGACAGTCGAGAGATCGCAGCACCGGCAGAATTGAATGCTGTTTATTTTTAGAGTTGTTCGTTACAGGTAAAGGAGGTGGGAGAGCTAAAGGACAACTTGAAAAAAAAAAGATACATGTAGACATCACTAGGCGCTGTGTAATGACTGGGCTGCATGGGACTCTCACGCTTCAATAAATGGTGTTTTTTAAAAAGAAACAAGCCTCGTACTTGCTTTGTTTGTTAGAGCAGCATTCATAGCAACAATGCCAGGCATAAAAAAAAAATGGGAAGTACGAGAGCTCCACAGAGCAAATGTGAGTCCAGTAACTCTTTCCAAACCCATGGCTACATTCCAGACTTCCCCTATCCTTGTGAGCAAGCCAACAGTGGTGAAACGCGTCAAGAAAGGTGGTTTCGGGTGGAGAAATCAATATATGCAGTTAAATTTTTTGACAAAATTAACCTCTTCTGGACTGCCACATGCACATATACTGCGGTAGGGCAGCCCTCCTGAGCGAAATCACCTACCGGTACGTGATTTCGTTCACTGGGTCTGAGGCACGTGCTCCCGCTGCTGGCGACCTGGTCCCACTGCGATTGGACACATCGGGAGCCAATCAGCGGGTTGTTTGCCGGCAGCCCACGATCATTCTCAAGAGAGGCAGAACGGAGGTCTGCCTATGTAAACAAGGAAGACCGCCGTTCTGTGAGAGGGGAAGATAGAGATCTTGTGTTTCTTCTAAGCATGAACAGGGATCTCTGTGTTCCCCCAGTTAAAGCACCGCCCACAGTTAGAAAGCACTCTCTAGGAGCACATTTAACCCTTTGATCGCCCCTGATGGTAACCCCCTTCCCTGCGTATTTTTAGCACTGATCACTGTATTGGTGTCACTGGTCCCCAGAAAGTGTCACTTTGTGTCAGATTTGTCCGCTACAATGTCGCGGTTCTGCTAAAAATTGCTGATCGCTGCCATTACTAGTAAAAAATAAAATAAAAATTCCATAAATATATCCTATAGGTTTGTAGACGCTATAACTTTTGCGCAAACCAATAAATATACGTTTATTGGGATTTTTTTTTTTTACCAAGAAAAAGTAGCAGAATACATATTGGCCTAAATCGATGAATAAATTTGACTGTTAAATTTTTTTTTATTTGATATGATATGATTTATAGCAGAAAATAAAAAATATTGTTTTGTTTTTTTCAAAATTGTCGCTCTTTTTTTGTTTAAAGCGCAAAAAAAAAAAAAACCCGCAGCGGTGATCAAATACCACCAAAAGAAAGCTCTATTTGTGGGGAAAAAAGGACATACATTTTATTTGGGTAAAGTTTTACACGACTGTGCAATTGTCAGTTAAAGTAACGCAGTGCGGCATCGCAAAAAAATGGCCTGGTCATGAAGGTGAGGTAAACCTTCCAGGGCTGAAGAGGCGAAATATAGAGGGAAGAGCTAAGTTTTGGAGTGCTGCTTATATTTACTTTTTCCTGTACATCTATATTGCATTTCGAGGGTTCAGTACTCCTTCTTCATCAGGACTTTGATGCTGGCAGTAAATGAGGAGAATACAATAAATTGCACAATAAACGGATAAGAATAGTGCTGGTTCAGGTCACTGACCAGGCAGTGGCTTTGGTGTCCAGACAAGGGTGATGTTTTCACAGTAAGAGATCTTTGAGCCCCAAAAATGGGAAAGTGGGGTCAGTAGAGCTGCCTGAATGTGAAGTAGAAGCCGATAAGGGAGTTCTGCATAATTTTGATATTTATTGCTCGTTGAATAGTATAAAAACACAACGTGATTCCTGGCATTACACTAGCCACTTCCTCAAGATGGTGCATAAAACACAAGGGTGATATCTTCCTCCTTCTGGTGGGATCCTGGGAAATGAAGAGTAGCTCAAATCTCACAAAAAAGATGCTACATCTCTGTGTTGTAGTGTCTTCATGCCAGATTAGGACTATTTGGCATTCCTGGGATCTCGTCAGAAGACACAGTCTCTGGGCAAGTTTGCCAACTGAAGAATTTAGGATCAGGGATGGAGGTATTTTAATGTGCAGTCTACACTGAGGGGGTGGATCAAAAGTGAAGTTATCCTTTAAAGATTTAGCATCATTAACCTACAATCGGGTGGAAGTTGAAGCTCCAAATTGGGGGTTTCTCAACCAGGGTTCCATGGAATTCTAGGGTTCCTCCAGAGGTTGCTTGAGCAATTAGCAATTTCTTTCTCTCGGAAAAGTTTCCACTGACACCATTGATCTTTTCAGCTATCTATAAGGGGGAATTCTACCCAATGACCACAAGTGTGAGGAGCATTCTTCCCACCGATCATCACACTAATGCACCATGATTTGTAGATATAGTAATTTTTAGTAGGGGTTCCCTGAGACCAGAAAGATATTTCAAGGGTTCCTTTATGTTGATAAGTTTGAGAAAGGCTGGTCCAATTCAATGAAATGTATGCACAGTTGAAGAGGTAGCTATGGATGTTTTTTTTTTTTTTTAATGCAAATGCCATATGGCCCCAATCTTTAACACTATAGCTTTTTCTCCACAAAAGAATACTTAAGTATACTAACAACTTAAATTTCAGGCTATATGTGATCTATTT